>JASSUY010029716.1:8745-118738 GCA_032466535.1 Forpus xanthops
CCTCCGGTGCCTGCCGGACCCGCCCCGTCCCGTGCGCTGCTAACGGAGCATGGCGGGCCCGAGCGGAGGGGTTCGGTGGGTGCTGCTGCCGCCGCTGCTGTTGCCCTCCCGTCCGCCGCCGCGCAGCATCCCAGGGCCGCCGCGCAGGACTGGGGGCTCGGCGGCAGCAGCGGCGGGGCCGGCGCGGCTGAAGGGACCGGAGGAGCTACCGGGGCCCGGGCTCTTTCGGACTTTCGTCTGGCTCTTCCTGAGGGGCTACCTGCTGCACACTCACCGGCTCCAGGTGCGCTGGGGCAGCCCGGCCCGGGGGCTGCTGGGTGTGCGGGGGGGATGGGGACCCTGCCCGGGGGGGGCTGGGAGGGACGCGGGGAGCGGACGGGCTCCAGGGTGGGCTGCGGGGAGGGTGCAGTGCACGGGAGGGGCTTTGCTTTGCAAGGCGTGGAGTAGGTGGGTGCCGGGTGAAATGGGCTGTGGGGAGGAGAGCCTCCCAGGTAACGGCAGGAAGCTGAATGGGGGCGGCGGAGATGGGGGGGGCTGGGCGGGGGACGCGGGAGCACCCCTGCACCAAGGGGGGGGGATGCTGGACTAGCAGCTTGGAGAGGACAGCGCAGAATCGGGTGGCTCCAGGAGAGTCCTGCCAGCTCAGGGCTACTCCAGCATCCCCAAACGGGCCAGGCAGCCAAGGGCAAAGGTTCAGGGACAATTCAGGGGGTCGTGGCATCACTGAGCTGCTCTGGCCGTGACAAGCTGGAGAGGCCGCGGTTTCAGGGGCAGGCAGTCAGGCAGGTGTTTGGGCAGATGGTACCCAGGGGAAGGATAGGCAGAGATGTTTGTTCTCTTCTGTCAACGCGTTCTCATACATCGAAGGAAGCAAGTGATGGGCTTGGCTGGCCGTGAGCCAGGCAGCATCTTTCACTGCCCTGGAGCTCTGACCAGCTGGAGGAGGGTGCAGGATCAGGCCTTTCCGCCACCACAGAGCACTAGGCACCGCTGTCTGTAGGAGGTGCTCTTGCAGGTCTGTGGGGTCTCAGGGACTGGGCACAGGAGTTCCCTGCTTCTCTCTCCTGCCCTTGGGGCTCCAAGTGCAGCCTGGCTTTGCAGACAGATGCCTTTCCTCCGATCCCGGCAGCTCTGGCATCTCTCAGCCCTGCCCTCCGAGGCCTGTGCTGTGTTGGTCCTGGCTGCCAGCAGACATTGGCGGGCAGGCTTCAACCCAGGCCACAGCCGGCCACGGCCCCACGCAGCGCGTTCGCCGCCTGCGGCACCGGCACCGGGGCAGCCATCCATCCCTCCCCCTCCGCCTGCCACCACGCGGAGGAACTGATCACAACGTCTCCCCGCGGTGATGAATCCAGCTGAATCCGGGCGCAGGCTGCGATGCAGTCACCAAGGGAGATTGTACCACGTGCATCCCCGCAGCCGCGGGGAATGGGGACAGGGGCTTCCCTGCTAGGTCCCTCGCATCTCCCCGGAGTTGGTCCCACTCCATATAGGCTCAGGTAGCGCTTGGGTGGGATGGAAAGAACCCCTTGGACATGGCCCTGTGCAGATCTACTTGCGAAGAGGTGTCCAGCTGCCCTGAGGAGTACCCTCGGGGGATCACAGTGCTTCCCAGCAGGGAGGCAGGCACTGCACCCTTGGGTGCAGCCAAGGAGAAGGGGCCTGTGGCCAGCAGACCCAAGAGCAGAGTGATGCTTCTGGATGTCCCTGAGCTGGCCTGTGAGGCCATGGCCCCAGGGCGATGTCCTGGGATTGGCAGCCTGCCGGGGGAGCAGTCCAGTTCTGCCCCAGCCTGGCACTGCCCTCCCACCACTGATCATTAACCATCCTTATCTGTTGGCGGGTTCAAGGACCCACACAAGGACTATTGTCCCCGTTTTGAGCAGAGTTGGGGCTGTACTGGAAGCAGCAGAGCTTGGACCTGCTGATAGCTTCTACAATGGCCCTGCATCTCAACAGAGCCATGTACTTGGCAGTTGTCCCTGTATCTCCTGTCCACTCTTGTCCTTGCTTCGCCAAGAGACACACCTGACCCTCTATATATCTCTGGGGTGGATGAGAGATGTGTTAGCCTGTGCCAGGGTCCAGTACCCAGTGTGATTAGTATTGTCAGAGGATGTGTGCCTGGAAACACCAGGCCAAGCCATCTGCAGAGCACTTCAAGCATGGTGCCCGCCTAGGGGGGTCAGAGGCAGTTGCTTGAGCCCAATTGGTGCTGAGGGGTTCCTGAGAAGGGTGCAGAGTGTGCTGGACATATACAAGGCAGCATCGAGGTGGGGAGGGACTGATCAAGGCCCAGTGCTGGCCCTGTCCCATTTATGCTGCCATGCTCTGGTGCATCGCAGCTGATGTCTCGGCGCATCTATGGCCCTATCTGGAAGTCAACCTTTGGGCATTACGAGAACATCAACATTGGGAGCCCTGTGGTGCTGGAGCAGCTGCTACGGCAGGAGGGCAAGTACCCCATGCGGAGTGACATGGCCCTGTGGAAGGAGCACCGGGACACCCGACACCTGCCCTACGGACCCTTCACCGAGTGAGTCCTGCCTTAGCTGCGCTCTGCAGTGCAGCGGGGGATCCTGTTAGGTGTAGGAACTGGAGGGCAGCTCACGCTGCTCCCTCTCCTGCAACAACGTAACCCCCCAAGCAGAATGGCCGCGGGGGGTGGAAAGACTCCCGGGGTGGTTCCAGCCTGGCATGGGGAAGGATGCACCTAGGGATTGGGAAACCGCTACCAGCCACTGCCCTCTGCCGTGTCCCGGCGCTGAGCCCCGTCCCTGCGCAGGGAAGGGGAGCGCTGGTACCGCCTGCGCCAGGTCCTCAACAAGCGGCTGCTGAAGCCCTCGGAGGCGGTGCTGTACGCGGACGCCATCGGGGAGGTGGTGTCAGACCTGATGATGCGGCTGCGGGACGAGCGGAGCCGCAGCCCCTCGGGGGTGTTAGTGGGGGATGTGGCCAACCTGCTCTACCGCTTCGCACTGGAAGGTAGGAGGGTTCTCACCCCTGCCCCTCTCTTCCCAAGCCCACGGGGTTCTGGATTCATCCTGTCCTCCACAGGGATCTCCTATATCCTCTTTGAGACCCGCATTGGGTGCCTGAAGCACCAGGTCCCCGCCGAGACACAGCGCTTCATTGATTCCATCAACCTCATGTTCAAGAACTCCATCTTTGCCACTGTCCTGCCCCGCTGGAGCCGCAAGGTGCTGCCCTTCTGGGATCGCTACCTGGACAGCTGGGACACCATCTTTGCCTTCGGTGAGCAGCGATGGTGGGGACCCAGCACGATGAGATCAGACTCCCTAAGGACCCTCAAAAGTGGGCACATGTCCTTTTGGTCACCCTCACTCTATCAGCACTGGGTCCCACTCTCTGTCCTCGCAGGCAAGACCCTGATTGACCGGAAGATGGAGCAGCTGGAGGGGCAGGTGGAGAGGGGCAAGGAAGTGTCTGGCTACCTGAGCTACCTGCTGGCCAGTGGCAGGCTCAGCCTGGATGAGGTCTATGGCAGTGTGGCCGAGCTGCTGCTGGCCGGCGTGGACACGGTGAGAGCTGGACAGCTGCTTCTAAGGAACCCCCCCCTGCTCCATGCCAGGGGAGAGGCATAGGGCTATGCTCAGCCGTGATCCCCAGAACTGTGAGCTCTGGGCTGGTGGCTGGGGGGCTGATGGCTGACAGCACAAACCCTCACTACAGATCCTGTCCTCCCCTCTGCTCCCTGCCTTGCTTCCTGCTTCAGTTTTCCCCATGCTTGCTTCCCCCTCACTGTTGGCTTCCCTGAGCACCGGAGCACAGGCTGACTGGTGCTGTATGGGTACTGGCCCAACCTCCCTCACTCCCTTTAGCATTCTGCTCCCCCAGACCTCCAATACGTTGTCCTGGGCCCTGTACCACCTCTCCCGGGACCTAAGCATCCAGGAGACACTGTACCAGGAGCTGAAAGCTGTTGTGCCTCCCAACCGGTTTCCTGGTGCTGAGGATATCCCCAAGATGCCGATGCTTCGGGCCATTATCAAGGAGACATTGAGGTACCGCCCAGCCTTGCCACTGCCCTAAGGTCCCACCAGCCCCTTCTCCCCGCATGAGGGGATGCACCAGCCAGGCAGGGTGCAGGGATGGGTCTCAGCCCCTTGGGGCCGCTTTCATCCATGTCCTCCCTGGGGAGTGGGATTGAGCCACTGAGCAGCAGGAGATGCTCCCCCTGGTCCTGTCCTGCCTGGGGCTCTCTCCCTCTGGGGTCCCCAGGTGAATCCTTCTCTCCCATTAACTCTCCCCATACCCCAGAGTCTACCCTGTGGTGCCAACCAATGCGAGGGTCTTCTATGAGAAGGACATTGTCATCGGAGACTACCTCTTTCCCAAGAATGTGAGTGGGGGCCATGCCACGGGGACCCCTGCTGTGCTCAGTGGGGCTGGGCAGAGGTCATTAACCCCCCCTTCCTGCCCCACAGACCCTCTTCGTCCTGGCGCACTATGCCATGTCCCACGATGAGACCTACTTCCCCGAGCCCGAACGGTTCCTGCCCCAGCGCTGGCTCCGTGGCCATGGCTCCCCCCACCACCCTTTCAGCTCCATCCCCTTTGGCTATGGGGTCCGTGCCTGTGTCGGTCGCCGTATTGCTGAGCTGGAGATGCACTTGGCCCTCGCTAGGGTGAGCAGGAGCCCGTGCCCTGGGTAACTTGCCATAAGCTGGGATAGGGGCCCCAGGGAGCCCCCCAAGGCATTGCCAACCCCTTCTCCCCACAGATCGTCCAAGCCTTCGAGGTGCGGCCAGATCCCAGTGGTGTGGAGGTGACTTCCGTGTCCCGCATTGTCCTGGTGGCCGACAAGCCCATCAACCTGGAGTTCATTGCTCGCCCGGGGGCCCCTGAATGTGTGCCGACCCCCCAGCCTGGGTGCTGAGGGAGGGGACCCCACTGCCCCACCAGCAGGGGCAGGAGGGCAAACGCACCTCAGCTTGGGCCAGTGGACTCCTAGCCCCACTGTGGGAAGATGGGAGGGATGAGGGATGCCCATACATCGCCCCTGGGGCACTAGTATCCCCTAGCCTAAATCAGCAGGAGGCTTGGGGAACTGCTGTGCCTTTCACACACCGCAAGGGGCTGTGTCCCCCAATCCTGTGCCCAGCCGGGTTGCATCGGGGACCTGGGAACTCTGCCGGGGCTGGGGGGAGGCGGGGAGGGGGCTTGCAGCCATTCAGTGTCTCCTTCGTCCCGTCCTTGTGTAGCTGCGAGCAGATCTGTGCCTGGAGCCAGGACATCTGGGTCCTGGGTCCTCTCTGAACAGTTGACTTTGGTCTCAGCCAACTCTCTGTGCCTCAGTTTCCCTCCCTGCCTCCAAGGGGAGGCTGGAGTGCTTGTGGGGGGGTTTGGGGCTTGTGCATGGTCCCGAGGGATGGAGCATGCCCTGGTCCTGGGCAAGTGGAGCACTAAGACAGCATGGCCCTGTGATGGAGAGGAGGCCTGTCACCACCTGGCATTGGTATCATGTCCCCTGGCAGGGCTAGCCCACACAGAAGGGATGTGAAGCACCCAGGACCTTTTGCTATCAGCCATTATTTCACTGAAATGCTGATAAGGGGTCACGGGAATGGGGGCAGGGCTTGCTATGGGAGAAGCAAGGGAGGGAGAATCGCCTCAGCTGCCCCTCTGTCCCCAGTTGGGAACATGGGGCTGACATCCAAGGCCATCGCAGGAGCTCAGAGCTGGATGCACTGCCACTTGCCCAGGCTCCTGGAGGGCTGGGGTATGTGATACCCTAGCAGGGAACCCCCCTCCATTTTCCTGCTGCTTGGGGATCCCAGCTGGGCTGGGGGAAGCAGCAGCAGAAGCTTTGCAGGCACCAAGGCAGCTGTCCCCGCTGGGATGTGCCCACCATGGCCATTGTGGAGCTATCAAGGCTGTGTACTCATTCCCCTCTCTCTACCCACATGAGCAGAGGTGCCACCCTGTGCCTGTGCCACCTTTGCCGGCATCCCAGGTTGGGTTTCCCAGCCCATATCCCCTCCCCAGCCTGGCTGTGTCTGCAGGACCCATGCCCAGCTGCACGGGTCAGAAAGGGGAGGCAGTGGTTCCTGGAGCAGGCTGCTTTGTTACAACAAGGCTGAACAGACCAGAAAGTAAACAAATACCCCCCGCACACCCCAAACCATTCACAGGGTCCCCATGCAAGTGCCTGTCCTGCCACCAGCTCCAGGCACCTCCAGCCCCATGTGACCCTACCGTAACAAGCCTGTGTGTGCAGCTGAGCCTATGCTACCGAGCACCAGGCGCAGCCGGTGGGACTGAGCTCTCCAGGGATGGAGCTATGGCCAAAGTGTTCCAATCCAGCAGCAGGATGGGAGTGGGGTGGCCAAGCCCCAGGGGCTCTGTGGGTCCCCATGCCCAGCTGCGAACATGTACAGCTCCTCCGGCACAGTGCCCATCGAGCATCACCATATGCTTGCTGGTGGGAGGCATCTCTGGACCCCTTTTCCCAGCTCCCTGCCTCCCCGAGGCCAACAGGATCTGTCCCCAGACTCAAGACGAGCCCCAGGACCGGGTTAGGCAGGCAGGTCCTCCCCACAGAGAGCCTCCGGAGCCCGAGCTTCCTTTCACAGCCCAAGAGCCATGCAAGTGAGCCCCACATTGACCTAGATGGTGGCACATCCCAGGTGTCTTGAGAGTGAGGATCAGCCGGTGCCTGCAGGGTGAGAGAGCATGCAATGCCATAACACCTGGCAGGCACTGGCACCATGGCCCCCAACCTGTCCAGTGGACAGTGAGGTCTTGCCTCCATCCCTGTCTTGGATGCAAGCCCTGGGGTACAAGGGGAGGGGGACTGGCCCAGAGGGGTCATCCCAGGGGCCACTTGTAGCTCCTGACACAGTCACCCCTGTGGACACGAGGCATGGGGTGAGCAAAGGCATCGTGATGAGGAGGGTACCATGTCTGGTGTGGTGAACACACAAGAGTCCCAGTCACCTTCTATGTGGAGTGCCTGGGCACTGATGGGGCAACTGGTGGACATGGGGCTGTCCCAGACCTGTTCCCTAGTATCCCCTAAAAAGAGCTTCAATAGCTATGGGAAATAGCTGGGCACTGGGGCCAGGTTCCTCCTCCTCAGTTCACCCTAAGGAGGGTTCTGCTAGCCATGGCCCAGCCACACTGCACATGGCTAGTGCCGGGCAGCACATCCAGGGTGTGTGAGTGGAGATCTGTCCCCACTGTGCCCCTGGGAATGGCACTGGAGGTGATCAGGTCTCATGGGGGACTTTGAAGTGAGGGCAAAAAAGAGCTTTTCTCGTGGGGTGCATCACACTCCAAACCCTTCACCCAGGTCAGAGCGCAGGGACCTGCAAAATCCGCCTCCGACACACTGCCTGGATGAGGGTCTGGGGGTGTATCTGTGGCAGATGTCCCCATCCTGCCTCACAAACATCAGGGCTCAGAACCCCCTAAGGTACCCCTGTCATCTTTGTGTCCCCTGGGACAAGCAGCATCAGCATCCTGCTGTCCCCACCTGGGCACACAGTGCTGCAGGACCCCAGCCCCAGCTTCCTCCATCCCCCAGGCCAGTTTGGCTGGGGAGGAGGCAGGTGGTCCCAGAAGGGAGGTTATGAGGTGCAGGTGACCCAGTGGTGGGGAGGGGACAGGGACACAGTGGCAGGGGACAATGCCTACCTGAAATGGAGAGAAATGGAAGGTGCAAGTGGAGAAATTCGAGCGCTGTAGGCTAAGATTTAAGAGCATCGATACCCGCTGGAGTGAGCACAAGGGCCTGGAGGATGTCGGAGAGGGAGACAATGCCCCGAGGGTACTGGTTCTCATCCACCAGAACCAGGCGATGGACCTGTGGGTGTAGGCAGAGCATCACAGGCAGGTCAGGCAGCGGGCAGAGGGTGCTGGTGCTGACACTCACCTCGGCCACTCACCTGCTCCTCGGTGATGCGGTCAATGACGTCCTCCATGGTTTCATGGGGGTAGCAGGTTAGGACACCCTCCAGGCAGACAGTGCGCTGCTGCAGCGCCTCCCGCACGCTGATGTCCAGGTTGTTGTAGGTCTTCTGGGCAGCCAGGTGCTGCAGGAAAGGTGACCCTGCTCAGTGCCCCAGTGTGTCCTTGCACCCTGTTGTGCTGGCACAGCATGGGACACTGAGCCCTGGGGATGCGCAGGGCAGATCTGCACTGGCAAGTGTGTCACTGCACGTGGTGTGAGCACCCCAACAGTTGCATGCGAGAGGCCATGCTTGTGCCTGGGTGTGCAACACACAGGTACTCACAATGACGTCAAACCGGGAGTAGAGGCCGACCACTCGCCCTGCAAGGAGAGGCAGTGCAGGGGCTGGGGAGAGGGCCCTGGGAGCTACCTGCTTAGCTCCCCCTGCACCCCAAGGAGCAGCCCTTGGGCTAGAAAGGGGGTTTTGTGTGGGGATGGGCCCAGAGCCACTGGCAGAGGGAGATGGGGTTTCGCCAGTGCCCTCTCCAGGTACCAGCATCATTGATGACAGGCAGGGCGGAGACGCGGCGGTCCACAAAGATCTCCAGAGCAGCGTAGACGGGTGCAGTCTCATGCACAACAGCCACATCACGGAAGGTACCGACACACAGCTCCTGCACTGTTTTCTTCAGGAAGCGTGGCTTGGGAATGGTGGAGCCCTGCAGTGGGGCAGGGCAGGGCAGCACTGGCACACTCCCCGACACCCTTCCTTGTGCTCTTCCCCATCCACCCCATGCATGCACATGCAACTCCAGCACTCACGAAGATGTGGAGGAACTTGAGGATGCGCTTGTGTGTGAGGATGTGCAGAACATTGCCTGAGATGGGCTCAATGACAGGCAGGCGGTGGATCTTGTTCTTGATCAGGGAGTAGACAGCATCGAAGAGGCTGCAGGTGATGGGAACAGCATGGGGAGATAGGGCTGCATCCCAGGCACACCCCCCACAGCTTGTGCTCTCCCACATTGGGCAGGCTCTCACCTATTGCTTGGGGAGATGTAGACCAGTGGCTTGAGGGAGCCCTGCAGGTAGACATCTACCAAGGCAGAGAGGTGAGAGAGGGAGTACCCCAGTCCCCACATGCAACCTCAGAACCCACCTCCATGTGCTACACAACATCCCCAGCTCATCCATCCCAGTGCCCCCTGCTTTTTACCTCTCCAGGTCTCAATCTTGTGCTCCTCCACTTCGTAGATCTGAACCTGAGGGCAGGGAGATGCCCTGGTCATGGTGGTCCCACGGGGACTCTGCCCCTTGCCCAGGCATCACACCCCATCACCCTAGGTGCAGGGATCATATCTTTGGTGCCGAGCAGAGGGGCAGGAAGCAGACATTGGGCTGGCCCAGAGCACCCCTTGGTCATGGTGTAGTGATGTAATGCAGACCAAGAGAGGGAAGAGGAGACCAGGAGATGTGAGGACAACCCCTCCCTGCCTCATGCCTGCCCCGACCCCTGTGCTCTCCCTGCTGAACTCACCAGGGGTGAGCGGTAGTAGCGGTGGAGGATGTTGATGAAATCGGTGATGGTGAGCATCCCTGTGGAGACACGTGGTGCTGGCAGTGCTGCCAGGTGGAGGAAGGGGCCAGGTGGCACTGCTGGCACTCACCCACAAAGCTCTGTGTCTTGCTGTCCCAGAGTGGGGCCGCTCGCACCCCGTTGGCCACCAGTGCCAAAAAGGCTTTCTTGATCTGCTGGGGGAGTGGGGAGGCTGTCAGGGCCCCCCTGAGCCCGCTCCTCCCCTGCCTGTCCCTGCCAATCCCCTGCTTTGTCACCTCCAGGGTGATGTCAAAGACAACAAGTTTGCAGCTGGTGGGAATGGCATCGTAGCAGCAATGGCTCCTCATGAAGTGCATGTAGACCTCAGCATCAGGGCTCTGGAAGTCGTTCTCTGGGCTCAGTCCCAGCATCATGTTGGCCAGTGAGAAGGTGACAGGTCTTGGGCTCCTTTGTCTGTCCTCTTCTTCCTCCTCCTCTTCCTCCTCCTCCCTGGGGCACAAAGCCTCTGGGAATCCTGTGGGCAAACCCACCCCAAAGCAGGCCAGTGAGCTGAACTGCCAGGTCTCAGCACCTTCCTGCCTGGGGAAGCAGGGAAATGCTGTAGACCCCCATTCCCCACAGGGGCAGCACACAGCACTACAACTCTCCAGTCTTGGTGGGGGCACTGGCAGCCGCTGCGAAGGAGTTGAGGGGTAGGGTGGCGAGGAGCACGGACAGGGTGGGCAGAGGACCGATGCACTCTTCACATGAGTGAGCCAGCCACCCCCCACTACATGCTTAGGAGCTGCCTGCTACCCACCTTCCTCCTCAGGGCGGGCAGCAGCATCCAGCAGCACCACCTGAGGGGGCACACAGCGAGGGTGTCATCAGGAGCCAGCCATCCCCAGCTGCTGCCTGCACCCACCCTGCTGCCCCAGCCCTCCAAGCCAGGCAGAGGGGACCCCCCTTTTAGGGTAGGCATGCGGGCTGGGCTTAGGGTCTGCATCCTACTTGAAGACTCCCAAAGCTCGCAGCCCCCGTGGTGGCTCCAGCCCAGGATGCTCAGCTTGTCTCCCCAATCTTGGGGGGATCAGCAGGGTCCCCGGCTCAGGACGGAGGCTGGCAGGAGGGCCCAGTTTCTCACTCTGCTGTCGGAGCCGAGCGCGTCCAGCAGCTGCTCTGCACCCATCCTCTCTCTCCCTCTTCCAAACCCAAGGTGTAAATCCCAACCACGCTTCCTCCCGTGACAGGAGCCCCGCTAGCCCCACCTGCCCTCCGGGAGTCAGGTTGGCCCCGGGAGACCCTACAACAACGAGGGGCTCAGCCCCAGGCAGGAGTGAGGAGAGCCCGGCTGACCCAGTGCCCCCCCGATCCCCAGGAGACCCTACCATAACGGCATGCTCGGTGGGAAGAGCCAACTTTTACGAGCCACCCTGCAATAACAAAGGCGCCGGGACGGCTCCCAGAGGAGCCAGGAGCCAACCCCGGGAAAGAGGCGATCCTTCCCGAGGGGCTGGGACTCTCTGCCTCCTTGTTCCCGCAGCGGCCTGAACGTGCGAACGGGACCGCCTGCCCCCTACACCCCCCCACCCCGGGGGTGCCTGCCCCCAAGTGGGGGGCTCTCGGGCCGGGCTCCCCACCCTCGCCGGCAGTACCTGGGGCGCGGCGGGGCCGGGGAGTCGCTCCATGCTGACTGCGGGGCAGCGCTGCTATTCTGGGCCCGCTGCTGGCGGGGCCCTGGCAGATAGGGTGACAGCGAGCAATGCCAGCCATGCCCCCGCCACCGCCGCGGGGGGGGACACACGGACATTGCCACCGCCGTGCAGCGCCCGCAGCCGCTGCGCCGACCCGCGACCCGGCAGCACCGGGCTGGAAGGGTGGCTGCTGCCTGGGGACAGCGCTGGCGCTGGGGACGCGAGGGAGAGCGTGATGTGGGGATGCTGAGGGCAGAATCCTGTCCACTGCTCCTAGGATCCCCATCCCCCAAACGCGGCACTCAGCCTGTCCTGTTCATCCTGCCCGGAGTCCCCCGACCTCATCCGGTAGCAGAAGCTGGTGGCAGGCACAGCATCCTCCGGGGATGCTGGAGAGCAGCACCCAGCCGTAGGCTGGATCTGCTGGGGTCCCCGAGAGATCCTGGGGACACTTTGCCCCCGACGCTGCCCCAGCCCCACCGTCCCCGTCCACCCCGGGTCTCCCTGCCGGGGAACCTCCATCCTCACCCGCGGAGCCACCCTCGTTCGCCTGCCCCCCACTCGCTCCCGGCTCCATTGCTATTTCAGGAAGGTTCAAATAACCCTTGGCCGGCTGCCGGGCCAGCCCTGGAGCAGCAGTGGGTGAGCGGGCCGATGGCTGCAGGGCCAAAGTGGCTCCGGCTGACTCCCAGGGGGGACAGATGGACCCTGGCCCGCGGCCGGGTGCGAGGACCAAAGCCACTGGTTTGACCTCAGGAGGAAGAGAAACAGGGAGGTGGATGGCTTGGCGCTGGGGGCAGGCCAGCAGGGCTGGGGTCACAGGAGGACACTGTGCTTGCCCGGGCCCCGGTGGCCCTTGTCCCGCAGAGGTGCGGGGAGGGGGACTGGATGGGGCCAGACTCTTACAGCTGCACCAAGCCTAGCTCCTGCCTGCGCACTGCCGGGTGCTGGCAGCAGGGAAGGGAGCAGGCATCTCCACTTTCGGAGGCTATTTTCAGGTGCTGGAGAGAAGCCGAAGAGCAATGAGATTGTCACCAAGGAGACGGGAGAAACAGAGCCCAGCTCCGGGCAGCAGGGGGCTGCGGGGAGAGGGGAGGAAAGTTTCCTGCAAGCCCCAGGGCCTGCACTGAGAGCTCAGCACCGACCCTAGCCCCCCAAATTGCCCAGCATCCTCCAGTAGGCGGCAAGACACCTGAAAACAGCAATGGACAGCTCAGGGGAACCCAATCCTTCCTTCCCCTGCCTCAAGGCTGGGCTGCTCTGTCCCCACTGGTCAGTGATCTGCAGGAGAGGCCCAAGACGTAAGGCAGACCTCAGCTATGCTGGGAGCTGCTCCTCCATGCAGGGGGCACACTTACCTGCCATAGGGCAGCAAGAACGACCCCAAACTCAGGGAAGGACACAGAATGATGGGAGGGCGGCACAAACCCTGCCTGTACCAGAGCCGGCTGAAGAGTGGGGAGATCCAAGCTGCTCTACAGATCCAAAGGGTTAGGGAGGCCCTGATGAAGGCAGATGGAGGCCAGGAGAGCAGCTGATTGCTAAACTTTAATAAAAATCCTTAAGAAACAAAGAGAAAACAGCAGAGTCCAGAAGAGCACCAGCCTGCAGTCCCCATACGGATGCTGCGGACCACCTGGGAGAGGCAGCAACCCTACTGTCCCCACAGCAAACCCCACAGCTGGTACCCACGGTCTCTCTGATGTACATGATCCAAGCTTCACGCAGGCCCTAGGGCTTGGCAGGGAGCAGTGGGTAGGATGTTGGCAGAGGTGTTGAGAAAGGATGAAATAGGTCGGTTTAAAGACCTAAGCCTTGCTCCTTCCAGAGGAGCAGAGTAGGGGGTGGCTGGGGACTTCTCCAGGGGCTGAGCTGCAGCGGAGCAGGTGCAGATTTAGCTCCCCACAGCTCATGAAATCACAGGCAAACTAGGGCTCAGCCCATGCTGGTCAGGAATGAGAAGGCCAGGCTGACTCCAAGCTCAGCCAGCTCCCATGCAGCAAAGAAACCACCATGTCAGGCCCTAAGAGCAGCCCAGGAAAAAGGCCAGACAAAGCTCAATGGCCCAGGTTTGCTATTTAAGATGGAAGTCACACCGGGCTCTTCTTTACCCAGTAGAACATCCCTCTCTGAAAAGAGCCCCACAAGTAAGTGTGCAGTGCAGGGGGCTCCCACAGTCCTTTCTCTCTGGAGCCAGCTTCTGTCTCCTCCTTTGAGGTAGGTTGAGGTGTCCGCAGGGAGGGACCGCAACTGCCTGGTCACATCACCAGGGCGGTGTCAGAAAGGCAGCCAGCAGGTTTCTGGTCAGCTCCACCACTGCACTTGTTGAGAGGTAATTTCTGAGTAGAGCTGGGCTCTAGGCATCTCTTGAGGCCCTCACCAGCTGAAGACAGGAGCATGCTGCAGGAGAAAGGAGACCTTGTGCTGCTTAGGGACAGCGAGAAAGGATCAAAAGGGCCATGATGCAACATTCATCTACCATATCATTATACACGGACTCAGAGACAGGGCTGCCAGGCTCACCTACTCAATATCCTGTTCCAGGCAGCACTACTCACCCCAATGGACATTCCAGGCACTGATGGGACTTTAGGATTACAGCTTGATCTCCCTGCCTGCATACAAACCCAACTCCATCCTGGCCTGGGCACAGCAGCAGGAATGCCATTTCCCTTAACACCAGAAATCAGGGGTGTGCCTGCCCTCCCCTTTGACTCACCCAAAGGAACCCCAGTCTTTCACCTCTCTGCAGGAAGCTCTCAAAGCGAGCAGCACCGATTTTGCAGCCCAGCATTGCTCAGGGAAGCTGACGGTGTGGCAGACTCAGAGGCCTCACTGTTCCTCCAGTCCTATGCTGCAGCAGAGAGCTTCTGCTCACTGCTGGCCACACCAGAGCCCACAGAAATGGTGCAGGTCCCTCTGGGGAACATCTTTTCAGCATGTCTTGACCATGGCAATGCCAAACATCACCCACTCCCAGCTGCTCTGGGCCTCACTCCCACCCTGTCTGGGCTTACAGTGCCAAAGAGACATGCCTAGTCACATAGACATCATGCCAGCCCCACCAGTTGTCTCCCCAGGGAACAGAGACTGGCGGCAGAGCCTGTAAGCCAACCTGTTCCTCTCCCCTTAAACAAAGCTGCTTTCCCTGCTGCCAAATCTCTCAGGATACCGATCTGACCACACTGTACATCACGCACGTCACAGCCACTGCAAACTCACCCCAGGTTGCCCAGTTCCAGTTTGCTGAAGCCATTTGATTGAACATTGGTCTTCTGGAGAAGGAAAGACTTTGGCAGTGACCACTGCAGGAGGACAGAAAGACAATCAAATGGCTACTTCAGTTGTGGCAGTCTGCTGTGCTCTGCCCTAGTGTGCTTCAGCCTCACTCTACTGTGCATCGTCACTGCCACCACACTGTTCCCAGAATAGCAAACAGAGCAGTCTTTGCTTTCTGCTTGATGAATCCCTCTGCTGTAAGTGGGAGCAGAGCATCTCGAGGTCAAAAGAGTGGGTTTCTTTCACTGGATCAGCCTGCTGTAAGGCACAGGAGTGACAGACAGAGATGGCTCCCCCACGGAGGGGAATAAAGGGCAGACCAGGTGCCAAATATGTAAGGCTGCATCTAGCACACCTAAAGATATTCAGATGCAAAATACCTCAAGATCTGATACACTGGGTGGACTCCACTTTGGTGGGAGATAGCAAAACATGTGAGTTTCCAGACTCCTAGAGGCCTTAAGAGGGCAAACAGGTAGGCAGGAGGTAGAACAAGCAGGTGCTCTGCCCTTCTCTACCCAGGCAAACCACCACCTCTCCCTAGTTCATCCACAGCCATACGCACCATCTGGGCTAAATCCATCCCTGCCCCAGTGTGGTACCCTTTGACACACCAGCTCTTCAGTAGCTCCAGACCTGGCAAGTGACAGAAAAGAAGTGAGAATAAATTACCAAGTTCACAGAGAGTTAAGCCTTCTCTGCTTGGGGGACAAACATGCTGCATGGAGTGAACTGCCCATGCAGTATGTTATGCCACAACTACTTGACCACGTGTCTGAGCCCAGCAAACACGGGGTAAACCAAGGGCGTTCACCCTTTGTACGAGCAAGCAGCAGCACGTGTGCTGCCGCAGTGCTGCCTCCCTCAAAGAGAACCATACGCACCACGCAGCAGGCTCAGCCAAGCAGGGAAACTGGGGCAACACAGGATTTGCCAAATGAGACCAGACTGGGCTGGGCTGTCCCCCTGAGCCCAGTGCCTGCCAACAGCAGCATCTGATTTGGGCTGCACCCGTGAAAGTTCCTACAGTACAAATGTAGAGCAGCTTTGCTGTCACCAGTCCCTTTCCCAGAGGAGAGCAGCTCAGGCAACCTTCTTGCACAGCACTTTGCAGCACCCCAGCACATCATCTCCTCCTTGCATGGATCCATCTGAAGTTCGACATGACCTCCATCCCTGACAGGGGGCAAGGCTGGCACAGACAGAGCTCAGCATATATGTGACTGGAAACTATCATTCCTCCAGCTGCACACAAGATGTGTTGCTCAAGAGCAAGCAGAGCCATGTGTCCAACTGCACTGAACAGGCTCCACTTCCTCCAAGTCCTCCTGATAGCTGTTCCTACCTCAATCAAGCTCCCTGCCCTCTCCTAACCCAGGAATACTGTGAAATCCAGGATGTTTCCCTTCCTGATTGATTTTTTAAGAGCTTTAGAGCCATAACACAAGCTAAGGGGCCTTGAGATTTAAGTACCAGCAGAGCAATGGCAGGGCACTTGATGCTATCCAGCTGGGATTACTATGATTTCCTATATGCTACAAGCCCTGGCTATAGGAGGAATCCTTGCTGTCCAGACTCTCCCCTTCAGTGACTTTTCAGCAAGCCCCAGAACCTTGAAATCAAAACCCCATGTGTTTGGGGCTGTGGAGATCAAAGCAGCTCAGCAGCTGTGCTCTGGGCTCTCTGCACCAGCCCAGGCTTTGCAGCTTGCTCGCTGGGGAGAGAAGAGGGCTACAGGGTACATGAATGAATGGGAAGGGGCCAGAGGGAGGCTGGGTTTTGCTCAAACACGAAGAACAATGAGGGGATACAGCACATCTGCTCCCTGGGCTGCTTTGGGGAAGGTGGAGCACTGATCAAGGATCCTGGCCTAAGTGGCAAGGTTCAGGGCAGCACTTCAGTGGAGACGATGACAGGATCTTTCCTTCAGCTGGCAGGAGGGCATCCAGCAAAGATATTACCAAAGCAAAGGATGATACATGCTGACAGCACAGCTGGAGAGGACTATGAGGTTACTATCTCCCTGTGAAAGACTGTTACTGACCCCTTTGATATTTGCTTTAACACCAGTGAAAAGTAATTAAAGCATATTTTTTCTTATCTGCATGCCAGCCAGGCTAGGAGCACACATACAGTCTCATGAGGGGAGAGTTAGCTCCTGCAGAGCCTCTCCAGCTAGATCAAATCCTGAATGGAGAGCCATGAGCCTCTACTGCTGCCCTGACAAGAGACAGCCCTGGGTGAGAAGGCAATTGTCCAGCCCACCTATGCTTCATTAAAGAATGGGTTTTCATTAAAATACAGAGCTGTGTCCTGGAAAGGTGGAAATGACAGCTAGATTTCTCGTGTTTAGGAAAAATTCCTCTGTGTGCACACTTACAGTTTTTCATTAGTTAGAAAGCAGCAGGAGACCGGGGAATAGGCCAATTTTTTCCTCCACAGATCATCTATTATGAGCAAAGCCCAGTGACTCCAGCTGTTTCTCCCTCAGAAGAGGCCAGATGAAGAGAATAAGAGACCAGAGCTAGCCAGATTGAAGGCAGAATCCCATCCTGCTTCAGCTTCAGGGCACCTAGAGGTCAGCACCTCTGATCAACTCAGAATAAGCTTTTTGTGATATCTGAAGCAGTCTGGGAGGGTAACACGTTTCCTGTGGCTAGCGTGCAAGCAGGCAGCTCCCCTTCAACATGTGTAGCTCACAAGTCTCCCACGACTGCCAGCAGGCAGCCTGCCTGACTCAAGTGCCCGTGCCAGGCTCTCAGATGCAGTTACCTTTGTGTTTATTCAAGTAGTATTTGAGCTCCCACTGGGTCACCAGGATGTTGAAGTAACGAGGCTGCTCGAAGAAGCGCAGATACCGCATGGAGATGTGGGTGGGGAACACCCGCTCGAACTGCCCACGTCGGGAATACTCGTCCTCTGTCTCCACCAGGACGCGAACATCATCTGGAGTCAGGATGTCCACGACAGAAGAATAAAAATCCTGAAGACAAGAGCAATCCAGGGTCAGGGAGAAGCAAACTACATTTGTTGGCTTCCCTTCTCCCCTCCTCACTCCTCAGAGTCCCCTCAGGCAGAGGTTTCCATCTGTCTGAGATCTATGGGACACACAGAAAATGGAAAACATGTAGGCTCAGTGGTGACAGCAATGCTGATGGAGCTGAGGAGATCCCCAGTTCTGCAGCCCAACCTGTCTTACAGATACTGCTGGGTGGCACACAAAGCAAGTGTCCTTGATAACCTGCATGGGGTCTGCAGGCAAAGGCTAGAAGAGCTGCACAGAGACACAGGAGGCACAGGCCAGTGCTCATACCTAGTTTGGGAACCAGTGGGTAACGTGCTTCTCAGCATAAGCCTATTTTAATGTAAGGATGAGCCAGTGCAGCAGTGGCTTAAGCAAACCTAATTTAATTCTGACCAGCTGTATTGTAACCCACTGGAGTCCAAGTGCTCCCCATCATCTGGCTGTACTGAGAGAGGGGCACAATCTGGAGAGAAACAACAGCTGGCTGGGATGGTGGCTTGGCAAGATGGCACAAGTATCAGAGGAGACTGTTATACCTGGTCAGGTATCTTGTGCATCAAGTAATAGGCCTTCTTCATCTTCTCAGCTATGAAATGCTCAGACATTGGCTTGGGCTTCTCCTTCAAAGCACTGCCCATACTGAGGACACAAAAGAGGCAGTAGAGCAGTTAAGTGCAGAAGACAAAATCCTGCCATGGCAGAGCTGTTCCCAGCAACTTCTGTGACAGCAGTGACACCCTCAGGAAGATGACACAGAGGATTCTTTCTCTAAGGATTTCACTAGTTCTGAGATTAGCAATGCATCCACAGCCTTGTGCATCAGCACAGGACCCAGAAATGATGTGGAGAGGGGAACTGGGAGGGCCCTTCCAGTTCCTCACTATGGCATTTCAACATTCCTCTCTTCAAAGGTCAAGAATCTCGTCACACCCACACATGGTGCAAGAAGTCAAAAGACAGACTGTGACCCAATTCACAGCACTTGTGAATTGGGCCACGGTTGGATCTCATGGGACCTCATGTTTACATCCTGTTTGGAATTCAGTTTCCTAACTACAACCACAGGTATGAGCACTTGGTATTGCACAAGGCAAGAGAGAACTCATAGATCCAAAACTTCCTCCTGCAACATTCAAGAACTCTCAAGACCCAAATTCAGTTCCAGCTTCACATGCCATGGGAAATCCTGGCCTTTTGTACGATCTGGCCAGCAACCATCTGAACTATTCTAAGCACCCAACTGAACCACTTGGGGATATTAAGAGTCTAGGAGATACTTGTCCAACACATTTTAACCCTATATCAACATGGCTGATTAATGCTGCTGCTGCAAAAATAATTAGTTGAGTGTGGATCCAGATGAGGAGATCAAAGCCTGAAGGCTGTGCTCTGTGGTGCTTGGGGAATATAAAGACCTACTTGGAACAATGTCTGTATGAAATAAAAAACCTCTTCATATCCTTCCTAGGGCAGAAGATGTGGTTAAGCAAACTTTCTCTTGGATGTGGGAACTTTGGTAACGGATCATTTGAACTATGTTAGGGAACTGCTTAATCCCTGCAGGTCCCTCTGAAAACACCTTTCTTTCAGCACCTCAACTGCAGTCTGGGAAGCAGCGTGTGACCAAAGCACTGCAGATAAGCTGGCAAGAGCTTCCCGCCTGGAACAGGCCATGCTCCAAGCCTTTTGCTTTGCTGAAGGCACCAGGCAGGCAGAGGGCAAGAGTCCCACAGCACCATGTGCTGGTGCTCATGCCAGCAGGCTGCTCCTCCAGTTACTTATGGCCAGTAGCCACTCTGCTGCAGGGAATAAGATTGGTTCCCCCCTCACTGTCAGGGTTGAAACCAGTATAAGCCCAAGCTGTGGTGAAACATAGGATCATGGGCCTGAGTGGACACATGGCTGGCAATTAGTCTTATGCAAGAAAGAGTCACATTAGCTGCCAGATAAGACAATGCACACTCCTACCCATAGGTCTGCAGCCTCTGACACCTGCAGTCCTGCCTAAGTGTCATGGGTTCAGAAGCAGCAGTAATTTTTCTCCTTCTTGGTAGCTGATGCAGCACTGTGTTTTTGATTTTGGGCCTGGAAACTGTGCTGATAAGGCCAGTGTTTTCAGTTATTGCTTGGTAATGTTTAGGCTGGCCGAGTTGTTTCTGAGCCTCATGCTCTGCCAGGGAGGAGGGGAAGATGGAAGGAAGCAGAGACAGGGCACCTGACCCAAACTGACCAAAGAGGTATTCCATACCACACCACGTCATGCCCAGGATGTAAGAAGGGAGAGCAGAGACCCAGAAGGGAGGAGTGCAGTGCTTGGTCGGGCTGGGTAAACTTGGTGAGCTGCTGTATTCTTTCCTTGTATTTGCCTTGTCATTATTATTATTGGTGGTAGCAGTAGTGATTTATGTTATACTTTAGTTACTAAACTGCTCTTATCTCAACCTGTGGGAGTTGCATTCTTTCAGTTCTCCTCCCCATCCCTCCGGGAGTGGGGGGAAGAAAGAGGGGGAAGTGAGTGACAGAAAAAACTGCTGAGGGCCTTAAACCACGACACTAAGGAACAGATCACTTCAGCCTCTGCAAAATAACAGGTGCTCCTCTAGCTTAAGGAAAAAGCACATCAGCCCTAGGGCAGAGGGTAAGCAGATCCTGCCTCAACACAGCCAACCAAACCTCCAAGCGAAAGGTGAAGCAGTGCAGCTCAGTATCACACTAGTTATGGCAGGAGGAAGGAGGAGAAAGCACAACTCGACTAACTGCAAAGCAAGCACAAATTACACTGGCTTCACTTCCAACTATGGACATGCAGAGAGGACATAAATCCTTTTGCCTTGAAGACACCACAGGAACCAAATACTCAGGCAATCACGCAAGTCCCTCGGGCCCATATTTGAAGGACCAGCAAGCATAGGCTCTCAACAGCATAAAATCAAGCATTTGCTGAGCTGCAAAAGCAGCCCCTAGATTAAATCCTCCAAGAAAAAAAGCCTGCCACTGACAGAGAAGGGGACTGACCTGGAGGTAGAACCACTTCTTGTCTGTGGCCTTGAGGCCATGCTGTCTGTGCTGGGAAGAACAAAGCCAGCAAGGTTGAGGAGGTCCCGGATCATCTGGCCTTTGATGCTCACATCCAGTGGGGAGCTGGTGTGGAGGCTGTGGGGAGGAAGCATCACAGTGCTAGAATGGAGGTACCAAGCCCCACAGCCCCAAGATCACACCCTGATTTGGTACCAACTGAGATACAAAACCCAGTCTGTCCTTTGCCTCATCACAGACAGACATGAGACACTGACAGTAAAGTCCTGACGACAACTCTTTGAATGGGGATTCCCCATCAGAAATAGTTCATTTCTTCACCTCTTCCCAGATTTGCTGGAAACAAGCAAATACATACCTAGATACCTGTTGTGGGATCAGCTCACACTCACCCATTTCATGGGCAGGAGAGGCCATGCTCAGGTACAGTGCAGCTCCCAGCTCTGCCTGTGCAGCTGACACCACACAGCTGGGTACAGTCAGCAAGCAGGAAGCAGTGCACGAGGCAGTGCAACTGCTGATCACTTCTACCCATGCAAAGAAGAAATTTCTGCCATCACCTGTTCCCTACATCACACACCCCCTCCTTGGTCTTCCTTTTTTAATGTACTCTTCCCTGGCTCCAGCTGGAGCATGCCCAGCAAAGCATTCTGAGCTGCAGATGGATGCTGCTCTCACAGACAGGGAGGACTGTTTCCTGCAATCTGGAGAGGGAGACTTCAAAGCCCACAGTGTTTTAGCACAGGGTGCAGGGTGCAGAAGACATCATGAGCCAAATTCACTGTGCGGTAAAAGAAAGGCCATTATTCACTCTGCTATGGCTCAGAATCTGCTTTACCTTGGGGAAATGTTGACCTCTAAGATCCAGGGCTTGAGGTTTTCATCCAGCATGATATCAAACCCGAACAGCTCATGGCAACAATATGGGCGCCTCACATACATCTTCACCAGGCTGTTCACATAGGGCTCAGATCTGCAAGCCAAGTTAAAAACTCTTATTTCCAACAGCCAGACAGCAGAGCTCTGCCTATTCACAGCACACACTGCCAGTTCCAAGAGCTTATGCAGATACATGCTGTGGGAGCGGGTGGGCTGCGAGACCGATGAAGGCCTATGAGCTGCTGCTGCGCTTCATATGGAACCTGCTCTGCATCCTGAGCAGCCCTGCTCTGCCAGGCAGGATCTGCTTCTCAACACAAAACCCATCCTGCACCAGAGGACCTTTCTTCTCAGGCACCCTGGCCGAGCAGTGGAGCGGATGGCAAGCTGGGCAATGTGGGGTACACCCCACCCTTCTGGCCTCCCCCCGGGACCCAAGAAATGTAAGGTCTATTTACTCAGTGCAGTTACTGTAGCATGAATGCAAGTAACAGAATAAAAGGAAAGATTCAGAGAGAAATACTGAAGCCAACAGCAGTGGTAGCATTTAGATTAGAAGGACTGGGCTGAGAGGGGACTGGGGAGCCAGAGGGATCAGGGTGCATGACGTAGCCAGGCACAGAGCAAGGAGTGCTAGGACTCACGCAATGATGGTTTTGATAACGATGTCCTTAATCTTCTCCCAGATGGCCTCGCTATTAACTCCTTTTTGGTTCAGGTAACTCCAGAGAGCTTTGAGTGCCCTGGGAGAAAGTAAAGAAAGTAACTCTGTAGCCCATTGCTTCCCAGCCCTGCTAGGGGAGTGAAAGCAGCAGAGAGGAATCTTGACAAAACTCTTCCCTGGCACATCCTCAAACCCCCTAGCTCCTCACTGCTGTCCTGCCCAGCTTCATTACGGGTCTTGCAGGCTCAAGCTACTAGGAACATAAATGTGTCACAGACTCGTCCCAACATTGGAGTAATACATCCCAAGTTAGCATGTGGCAAGGTAAGTCAGGCCCAGATCTTTTCTTTACCCTATCTCCTTGTCCTCAGCAAGCCTCCCATTCCCGCAGGCCTTCCCCCACAGCACTGCAAAGCAGCTAAGCAGGAATCCAGCAAGACCCCTCCGTTTTAGCTAAAGCCATTTCACTGAGGCTTCAGGGGTGGAGAAACATTTTTGAATGTGTTGAAAACAAGATGGTAGGGAGGAGCATCTCTGCTTTTATAGGAGTTTCCACACCACGCCAAGTGCTGCAAAGTACCCTGACACTGAGCCAAGGATGCTCAGATGTTGCTCAAGCAAAACCATGTGGCTAACGACCAGGAATCCAAAGGTCATGCTTCCTGCATACGAGATGGAGTATATTACAGCTACTCTCATCTTTAACGTGGGAACAGCCAGCTTTGACTTGTCTGACAGTACCAAAACCCCACACAATCCCACCCCCATGGGATTTCAACTGATGGGGGACAGCAGCCTCTTCTCAAAGTCTCAGTGCAGGAACAGATCACTGAACAGCAGGTCCTGGCCTGAGAAAGCAATCCTACCACAACAACTGAATTTCTGCAGCCCCCTCTGAACTGAAGTAGCCCTGCCCAGGCCCATGAATCAAGAACTCTATCCTGCACTATTTTTAACAGATTTCAAACACCACTGTGGAATCAGAGACAAGTGCCTGGGGCCTTGGATCAGACCACCCATGAGACAGCAAGGAACAAGAACTGTTGCAGCCCTTCTCCCAAGATGCCTAGAAATGGCACTGCTGCTCCTATTCACTCTGAGTAGCACATAAATTATCACAGTTTTGAACCAGGATGGTCCTTTTCTCAGTCTCCCAGGGAAATCAAGAATGAGACGGGCAGAAGCTGCTTTTTAGCGAATTTAACCATCACAATTACCCACTCAAATTCTAACAGCAAAAATTCAGATTCTGCTTTAACAACATCAGATCACACTTGCAGTAGGGCAAGGGGATGAATGAGCACAGATAAGAGCAGAGTTGGAAGCAGGGAACCGCACAGGCACAGGCAGGATGAATGATCACTGCAGCCCAAGCAGCAGCAGACAGGATGAGCCACAGGCCAGGGAGAACATTCAGATTTCACTGACACTAACCCATGCTAAAATCACTGCTCCTCCAGTTTCCTCAAGCAAGAGCATGCAATGCAGGAAGCACCTTCATGTTTTGGGTAAGAATACTGAAAAAAGGCTAACTAAACAGGGAATAGAAAGAGCTGCCCTGTGCCCTAAAAGCAGCACCTACCACTTGTGTCCCTGGCAAGCAGTATCATCCGAGTTGGATCTGTACTCCGTGTTCTTCTTGTTCACACTGTAGTTGGTTAAGTGCACGAACTTGTTGCTGAGGCTCTTAATCGAGGAGGAATATCTGAAGGAAGCAACAGAAGCACAAGTAGTCTGAGCTTGAAGTGGCTGCCTTCAGGCCCATGGGACAGGCAGAAACTTCTCATTTCAGACCACCCTTGGCCACCCACCAGCTCTGCTGCCTCCCTTTTCCCAGGCTGCCTAGAGCAATTCATCCCCATGGGCCCAGGGCTGATGGGACAATGCATGAGACAGAGCAGGCTGCCTTGGAACAGTGGGATGCAATCCCACCCTCACAGCATGTCCTTAAAAAAGACCAGAGCCTCAGTGAGCAAAAGCACTGACAGAACTGCACCACCCCAAGGCAATATAGTTAAAACTGGAAGAAACATCTCAGTTTCTGGTATGCCAGCTCTTATGGAGTATGAAGCACAAACAGCATATTGCAAGAACTGCTTTACATTCAGCTGATCTTGCCGTGGGAAAGGTGGATAAATGAAGCATCCTCTCACATTCCTTTTCAACACTCACCTGCAGTGACCCCATGTGCTTGCAGACTGGTTCTTAACCAAGCAAGCTACAGCTTTAAGAATCAGCCTACATGGGATGACTCCTTCCTGCCTCAGCCAAGGTGGATACCACAGCCACACATGCCTCAGCACTGAGGCAGCCCCCCAGCACTGCTCTCCCACACAACCTACTTGCAGCTAGCAAAGCGAACCAATCCATCCTTGAAGAGGTAGACCCTGAGGGGATCATAGCAAGTGACGTAAACGTAGATCCTCAGGTCAAACTTCTTCCCGCCAATGAGGTAGGGTTTGTGCAGGTATCTGCAGGGGGAAGTGAGCACCAGGGGAGGGTTATGAGTTCCATGAGCAGGAATATCTCCAAGCCTCTTTTCAGAAGGCCTGGGAAAATAGGGATTAATGCAGAAGCCCTTTTGCACAGCATTTCTAAGTGCATCACAGTGAAAATGAAAGAGAAAAAAAAGCTCCCGCATGCAGTATTCCCTTCTGCTCAGTTCCATTTTGGAGATATTTTCCTGGCTGTAAGGAACAGTAGCTTTTCCACACCCACAAGACTGATCACAGTATTCAGGAACATTAAAGACATGCAGTCTCCAATGCAGTGGGCCACAGATGGTTTGGTTCAACAAGCAGAAACAGTTTGAAATTTTTATCCAAATAATTTGATTCTTCATCCCACAAGTTCAAGATTTTCCATAGGAAAGCTTATCACTTTGCACAGAAGCAATCAGCAAAAACAGACAAGCCAACGCAGCAGTTCCCTGTCTGACAAACACTGGGCAGTTTTTTTGCCCTCATAAGATCCTTCCCAGAAAGCAGCCTCAAATCAAGATGTTATTCAATTTTTCTGCAGAAGAGGGAGGAGATTCCAAAAATCTTGTTGTTTCTAGAAAATCCTTTGACCAAAATCCACACACACAGAAGCTCTTAATGACTCATTCTAACTTGGATAAGAAGATATCTTTGACAATTGCCACCTCTTCCCTGGGACTTCTCTTCCCACTGTGTTTGTGGGCACTGGATAAGTTCTGTTCGCCTCCAAAGATGCCAAACCCCAGATTACACAGCTGCTTGAGCAGGACCACAGCAGAGCTGAAGCTGACCACCTGCCAGACAAAAGCTCCAGAAAGCCTAGGGAGCCAAGTTTGTAAGCAAGACCTCAAAAATCTTCAGAGAGACAGCAGCTCTCTGGTAAGCCCAGCTGCAGCATCACACCCAGGCAGATGGGAAGCTTCCAGATGCAAATCAAGTACTTCTGCTCTGCCACATAGTGGCAGTGGCCCAAACACAGCCAGAGAGATTGAACACGAGATTATCCCAGGCTGTGTGTTAACCTTGCTTTCCCTCACTCACCTCTGTACCAGCAGTGGTCTCCTTTTGGGGAGCTGGCTCCATTTGTGGATGACTTGGATACCGATGCCTCTTGCTGATGCTGGCTGCAAAACACAAATAAGAAGGGATGAGACATCCCTGCAGCCACAACGGGACAGAGGATTGAGCTCTGCTTTGTACTTACTGGTTTCACAATCCATTTCTGGCGGCTAGCTCCTTCCTCCCAGGCTTTCTTGAGTAATTTGATGTCCTGAGGCAGGATGAAGGACTGGGGGAAAAAGTTAAACTCCTTCTTCCCACAACGAGCCTGCATTTTCAACAGGTTGCGCCACAGACGGTCCTTTCTCCCAATTTGAAATGAGCCAGGGAAGTGATTTAACTGGAAAAGAAACCAGATGCTGTGAGATCTCACTACTTCCCACCTTCCTGCCCACTCCTTATTGCTCCCTGCCTAGAGGATATATCCTTTCTGAAAACAGTGCAGGGTAACGTCCTTTGCTCCCCACCCAGGATTGCACCAAGATAGGACCCATGTGCTCCTGAGGCCCTGCAGGGACAAAATCCCACATGGTGACCCACACCAGCTACAGAGTCAGCAGCAGGTTCCTTGTCTCTCCTGATTGTCTAAGCAGCTTCAGGGCACTAAGCCTCAGCCTTCGTGTTTCCTCTGGCAGTATTCTCCATCCCGGTACCTTCCCACTTGTTTCTAAACTGTATGCCAGAGTCCTGCCTATGCAACAGAAGCTGGGGATAGACACAGGGCTGGTGGCTGCTAACTTACAAGCATTGATGCTGCCTCAAGGCTGAGCAGTTCAGAGCATCACCAAACAAACATGTATATGTGATGAATATCTAACCTCTTGTTCCTTGTGTGTTCCCCAAGCTATGGGCCACCCCTCTGTAGTATGGCCCTCTCTGCTAGCCCTTTTGGCTATGCTGGCATAGGGGGCACTGGTCCTACTGCTCAGTTCTGCCAAAGGAAGGACTGTTTTGAGCAACAATATCTGAATTTAGACAAGCTCACAAGTGAAAATGACTCGGCTATAGCTTCAGTCTGTACAAAAGCCACCCTCACAGCATGGATGCTCACCCAGCTGTCCCTGTCTTTTGAGGTCATCTCCCAGCACAGGAATGCCAGCTGCCACGCTTTGGAAAGGAACCTGTGGGTACAGCCTCCACAGCAAACATCTGGGCTTGAAGACAGGGGCACCCAAACTGCTCCAAACACATTCTCCATGCACTAGAAGGACAGTAGCCCAAAACATCACCTACCTTCTGGTGCTCCTTGATGGTTCTGAAGCTGGGGGATTTCATGTGGTGGCCCCAGTAACCCAGCCAGTCATTGCTTTCTGCATGAAAACCAGATAAACCATGACTAAGTACCCTGCTACCCACAACCTCTTCTAGTCCACCAGCACCCCACCTTCTGGTGCTAGCAGAAGTATGCCAGGGATGCTGCACAGAATAGCACAAAGCACTCATACTGGATAGTCCAAAGCTGCCAAACCAAGAGCTATGGGTGGAATCTGCCCTCTGTGTCCCATCAACAGTCCCAAAATGGTCTGCGCAGGGGTCTCCCAATACATACAGGAGCCCTGTAAGTACTGCTGTGAGATCACACTCCAGGGCATGGATTGTAGCTGCAAAGGCTCAGTGCTTACCCAGCCCCAGCCCTCACCTACACATCTCTTCACCATCAAGATCCCAACCCTGAGAACAGTCTGGCTACGGTCAAAGAGGATGACTTTTTCCTTAACACATGGAGACAAAATGCTGCGGTGCTGGGGTTGGTACCACATGACTGCCAGCCTCCTTAGAGGGGCAGCACCATCTAGAGGCATAGCTCAAACAAACCACAACACAGCTCTGCTGCCCCACACGCCTCACTCAGCTCCTGACAATCCACAAGTAAATCACTGTTGTCCATGCCAAGAAGAAGCCAAGAGGGAGATCAGGACCCACAGGGCTCAGATATTGCAGGTCAGACAGGCAGAAACGGGAACCCAGCATCCTGCAAGACCGAGCTCTGCTCACCACAGGCAGCCTGCCTTCTCATGCCCACAGGCTAGAGGCAGGGGAGGACAGGATGTGCCGGATACTTCCAGCCTCCCACAACTTACTTTTGCTGACTCTGAAGTGGGATCTGCTAATGGTTTGCTTCACTATATTTGGTGTGACTGTGCACATTTTCCATCGCAGCAGCTTCCTCTGTTCCCAAGGCAGCTTTTCCACTAGGAAGGCAAAAAAAGATAAGAACAGAAGGAAAATGAACACAACACCTTCCCTAAGTTCACTGCACAGGCACAAGGCCTGCAAGGGAGGATGCATAGGTCCCTCTGCAAACTCTGTGGCTGGGGGAGCTCCAGGATGCTGGAACATTTGGTAGCAGCCTGACTCACGCTCCAGGAGCAGCCATCGTTTTACTCCAGCCCTTTGGATCTGACAGTGTTGCAGGGTCTCAACAGAGTAAGGGATGCTGTGTGCTGGCACCGCTGCTTGCTAAAAACGTGCTGGCTGCTCTCAGCCTGCACAGTAACAGACCCCAGCTCACCTGCCTCATCCCGAGTACAGAAGTAGAGAGTTGGAGGCACATTAGGGAATAAACTGGAGACAAGAGCTGGTTTGAGCACTTTCTCCTGAGCCTCAGCAGGCTGGGCCAGGCATTCGATGCACCTCCTAGGAGAGACAAAGCAGTAGGCGTTTGGCTAAAGGTGAAAATGAGCACAGGGAGGAAGAAGGAAGCCAGAGGGAGCCTTGATCCTGGAAGCAGGATTTGCACCATTGCCATGCGGTGCAAGTAATGGGTATTAAGGTCAGTAACCCAGTCTGCAGTGAGGACAAGGGGGTGAAATGGCAATGAATACACATGCCAAGTGTTGTAACCCCCACAGATTTTGTGTTTTGCCAGGGCAAGGGGGTGGAGCTCGTTATATGACAAAAGCCATAACCTAGTCTACAGGAACAAGGGGTGAAGGTTGTAATGCATATATATATATATATATATGATTCAGCTTTTGTAATCCTTGCAACACACCAAAACAAAAAAAAAAAAAAAAAAAAAGGGGGCAGAGTTTTACTGACTGTACGTCTCCCTTCTCACCACAGCAACCCCTAGCACCAGGGAGGAAGGGAAGAATTCATAACGTATCTATTCAGGTTGGGATGATGCTAAAAGTACCAGTTATAATGGACATATATTTAAATATATGCCACTGCAGCCAGTGAAAGAAGCCACCGCAGATTAATCCACTAAGGAACTAAGAGCACCAAAAGAAAAGGAACCACACTGAACCCAATATCCCAGGCCACCCCTTGGCTGACTGAAGGGACTGAGTGCAACCTACAGTGAGGGGGTTAGAGACCAGGAGGGAGACAGGAGTGGAAAGAAGTGTTTACCCTAAATCTTTGTACATATACATCTATTTCAATACCAGAATCAATTGGCAATAAATTATGTTAACATTCCTTGGCATAAAATTGGGTTTTCCCACAACAGACCAAAGGTAGGAGACAGCAGCAAAGGCTTTGAGGCCAGTCCAGTACACGGCCCACATAGAGAAGTGGCCAACTCCCTCCCGCAGGAGGCATTTGGCCCAAGAGCTGCTTCCCCTCATCTGCCCCTGGAGGCCAACCAGCCATATCCTGACAGAAACAGCTGCTGATCCAATTTGTCACCTCTGCAGGACTTTCACAGCCATGTGTGCGCACCCTGCAGCACCCTGAGGTTCAACACTTGCTTGCAGGCAGTCTTCCTTGTCTCCCAGGTGAGTTATAGCATGACAGAAAGCAGCAAGTTGTCAGGCAGACAGCAAAGCCTGAGGCAGTCCTGCTACAAGGAGCAGCACAATTGCAAAGACCAGCTCCCATTGCTGGATTGGCAAGAACAGGTCCTACAAAGGTCTGCCAGGAATCAGGGAGGCAGAGCTCTGATGATTGCAGGCTGACAAATCCTCTCCAGAGAAACCTCCTCCCAAAATCTAAAGGAAAACCCAGGCTACAGAACTTCTTTTTAGGAGAGACAAGATGCCACAGAGCTTTGTAATCTCTGGCCTAGAATGCCTCCACTCTACTTCATCTGCAAGGCAACAGCACTGCAAGAGCACAGCTTAATCAAGTAAGCCTAACCCAGTAACTGGCAGTGGCAGTGAAACTGAGAGCCCTGTTTTGATGTGGTGGATGTACCTCAGCACTCTGCAGGCTGCTGCCTGCAGCAAGAGAAGTAGCTTCCATCTGCAGGGTAGCAAGGAAGCTCATTTTGGTAGGGAAGCCTGTTACTACCTCCACTCCATTTCCTTACATGCTATAGCCCTCCTCTGTCACCAAGGAGGGCAAAGATGGACAAGTCTGGACAAAGGTGCAAAGTTCAATGTATTATTTACTGCTACTAACCTGGACACAAGAGCCATGGATCCACTGGATGACACACCAGCGACAGAGGAAGCATCCGAGTCACCTGCAGATGGGGACAGAGTGAAGTTTTATCTCCACAGGGAGTGAATACATAGTTATGACAGGAAAAGAGAAAATAAATGCTCCAGGGGCAGACCAGCCCCGGCACTCCCAAATCCTTGGATCCTGGGTTTTGCCTTCTAATTGGTGGCTTAAAGGACAGGGCAGTGAGTGGAACTGACAGCCCTGCACAGAGAGGAGATGTCTAAGTTTTGGAGCAGGACAGTGATGAACCCTAGCCTGCTCTCCAGAGGAATGCATACAGTTCCTCCTTGCTGCTACACTGCTTTTGGGTTCAGTACAATCTCCAGGTCATCCTGAAATGACAATATGAATGTAAGACAGGAGAGAGCAGTGCTCACCCCCAACTCCCAGACAGCCCCCCCACTCCCCATCTCAAGGCATAGAGCACAGCCTCCCCAGGAAACCAGCACTTACTGTCCTCATCCTCCTCCTGACTGCTGCTCTCATCCAAGCCATCAGGAAGTTCTTCCTCTGCTTCATCCTGGGGATGGCTCAGCTCCAGTGGTGACTGCTCAGCAGGGACACTGGGACAAAGGACATTACATCAGAAGGAGTGGCACATGTTTTCAAGGCCCAAAAGACCCAGAAGCCCATCAGGCAGCATGAGATAACATGGACAAGGCAATGATATCACTGCTCTCCCTGGTGCTGATATACAAGCACCAATTCCAGGCTAGCAAGATGGAGGTCCCAGAGGAGCGAGAAAGAGGCACAAGGACACCATCTCCCAGCAGCAAGGCACAAGTTCGGTGTCCTTGCTCCCTCTCTGTCCTGCATCAGTTCTGCATTCCTTTAGGAACCCATGTCTCTGCCCAGAAAAGCCTTGCTGAACCTGGATCAACAGCAGGCTTCACCCAACATACAAGCAGAGCTTTTGACAGTAGGTAGGGCCCTGTGACTGTGTCAGGAAGGAGCTAGAAATGCCACACAGCAATTCTACACTGTGGCTGAAGGAGAAGATGGAGGGGCTCAAAGCCATCTGTGTCAAGCTGGGGTAAGAGGAAAGCTTCCCCTGCATCAGGATGCTGCAGTTGGGTTTTGCTCAGAAATGTTATCCTTATGGCCACCCCCATAGCATCCTCTCCCAGCACACACAGACGTAACAGCCAGCCCAGCCCATACTGCCACCCAGCTCTACTCACTTGAGCTTTCCTGGGAGCACAGCACAGGCCCATTTTTCCTCTTTCTCCAGCTGGATCGTGGACATCCGAGTTGCCACTTCAGCGACGGCCACGACATGTGGAAGCTCTGCTCTCACCACCCTGTCTGTGGGGCGTGAGTTCGGTGTGCTCACATGCTGGCAGTCAGCACTGTGCTCAGGAGAAGCAGGGTGCAAAGCCAAGGGACAGACACCGATAGGCTTAGTGCAGCCAGCAGCAGCATCGGTGCCTGCAAGGCTCGAGTTACTGTTAAGGCAATGGCTCCCCGGCTCCAAGTTGCGAGGAGCAATGGCTTCTTTTGGGGTGAGCTGTGTTGTGATGTTCTGCCTGCACTTGCTGTTCCAGTTGGTCAGGCTGCCTATGTTCGTAAGGGCAGAGCTTCGGGCTCTGCATGCAATGCCATTGTGTGTGGCAGTCTGTCTGGCCAGCTGCTGCACAGCCTTGCTGATGCAGATCTCTGGCTCCTTTTCTTTTAAGCTGTGTGTTCTCCTCTCAGTATCTTCTCGCAAACACTGGTCCTTCCTGAGGGTTGCACTGCTAGGCACAACAGTCACAGAGGGGACTGCAGTTTGCTCCAATGCATGGTTGCTGCTTTTAACTGCTCTGTTGACCAGGCTACTGGGGGACATGTCTCCATGCCTAGAGTGGGACCACGAGGTGGTGGGGATGCTGTGAGTGTTTTTCACCTTCTTGATCTCCAGTGACTGAGGGAAAGGCACTTTAGCACTGCTTGGCCATAGGAAGGAGTTGTTATTGAGCACTGGTCTACAGAAGCTGGAAGACTGCTGACCTGAGCTCAGGGCAGGGCCTTTGATCCCAGTCTCAGAGGTCTCCTCTGCCAGCACAGGTTGCAGGCAGGGTTCTGTCAGCAAGGAAGACATCACCCTTCCTGCGGTAGAGCCAGTGTCCAGAGGACTTTGGAAAGGAAGCCCACAGGGCTTGGGTCTGAGGCAAGAGCGTTGGTAGAACAGAGGGCTCCTGCCTGGGTCCAGGAAGGGTTGGGCTGAGGATGGGCTCAGGAGGGCATCTTCACTGGGGCATGTGTGGCATAGTGATGGTGAGCACAAGAAGCAGGATTGCTGCAATGGGATCCCTGAGGGTAGCAGGCTGTGGAAAGCACTCACATGTGTCCTCTCTAAATTCCAGATGGGTTTTGCCTGCTGCCAAGGGATGTGTGGCTCAGCTCTCCCTGCTGGAAGGGTGCCAAACTCGACCCAGACACTCTTCTCCTGTTTGGGGCCCGGAATGGTATGTTTGGGTCCTGCAGAAGCCATATAGAGCCATAGCACATAGGCACAAGTGAGTCAGTCATCTACAGCAGCATCCCTGCTGGCCTAAAACAAAACAGCATTGAAAGGCACTGTTACCCCGGCAGGGCAAAGCACCTGGCCCAGTGACCAGGCAGGGAGCAGGGTGAGCTGTTCTCCCTGCAGGATAAAAAACCACATCTCTATCCGCTGAGCTCCCTGAGAGTCTCCTGGGACCAAGACAAAGGAAGAGAAACAACAAACAAGAGGACAAAAAGAACAACTCAGAGAGGGCCCTGGGTAAAGCGCTGTGCACAGGAAAGCTTGTGCCCTGCAAATGCACAGGGGTGTGTGGCTGCCAGCCAGGGCCACATGCAGCAGCCCCAGCACAGCAGCTCTGGCTGCAAGGAGAGGGAGGCCACCTGCCTTGGACCCGGCATGGCTGCCTGAACCTATTCCCACAGATCTGTGTCTCCAAACCACATCATGTGCTCCACCACCAGTCCTCCCAACCCCAAACATCCACTCCTTAAAGCTTCAGCTCCCAAGGTCACACAACTAGGTGAGAACCTCAGACCTTGCTTTTAAAAGGAACGCTTTTCTCACTTTCATAACCCATAGAAATGCTCGGGGAGGACTGAGGGCATGCTAAAGAGCTCAGGACTGAGAAAGCAGCAAGGAGCAATTGCACGGCTGTTCTAATACCAGCAGCTGGGGTTGCAGCAGAGATTGGCAGTACCACACACACATGTTCCTCCCCATTGCAGTCCTGTCTTTCAAGGAGTAACTGGCAGACCACAGAGCTGCAAATAGGTGTGCTGAATCCTCATAAAATGAACTATTGCACCATACCTGTAAGATCCTCTTGCCTGAGGAGAAGGGAAAGAGAAAAGAAACCATGTGCCAGGTATTTGTCTTGCTTTAACACATCCCTGGAGGGCCCTTGGAATCTGCAGGCTGCCTGGCTTGCTCTTCCACCCTGCAGCTCTTACATGCTTGCATATTTAAAAGCAAAAAAAAAAAAAAAACCCAAAAAAACCCACAGTATAAAAAGGAAGGTAAGCACAGCATCAACCATTACCTCTCAGTTTTCTTCCAATACATGTACATGCTCCTTTCTCACCTGAAAAACCACCTTGCTGCAGCAGCAATATATACTGCAGAATAGCTGAGACCCTGGGATTGCTCTGTACCACCACAACACCTGCTCACACCCACCAAAGGGCTGGGTCAGACTGACCTACACTCTCCAGACCTTCTCAACCTGTGAATTAGGCCCCAGTCTCCAGCACAAGCAGCATCCCAAAGAGAGGCTGTACAAGGTGAGAATGTCTCACCCAGGATCCCAGAGGAGCTAGATGTCCCCAAGAAGCATTGCTGCTCTGCCAAGCATGGAAGGGGTGAAGTCAGCTCCGCACTCATGGCTGCACTAATCATTAGTGCTAAGACATTCACATCGAACGCTCCTGATGAGGATAGAGCGGCTGCATCCCTCTGCGAGCTGCAGCCAAGCAGGACTCCAAGCCTCGGGGCAGGACATCCCACAAGCCTTACACAACCGAGCTGTACGGCACTATCGGATCGCTACCCTATCTGTGCCCAGCAGCAAACCCATTCTGACATTCACAGCGATTAGCAGAGAGCAGAGGCTGCGGCTCAGATGCCGCCACCCGCCCAGCTCGTTTCCCTCAGTAAACAAGCGAGTGCCTTCCGCCACCAGCCCCCCCAGAAGCACCCAAGTCCCCAGGCAAGTTCAGAACACAAAGCACTCCCAGCACACCAGCGAACTACGTGTGAAAAAGGTAAACAAAAAAAGGAAGGGAATGAAGCGTCCCTCCTGTCCCTGCCTCCACCGCACACACTGCCAGCTTGGCCATTGCCTGTGCTCTCACCCGGCTGTGAATGACCTTGCAGAATCAGGCTGCAGTGAAAGCCACCTGTGCCTCATCTCCACCCGGCTTTACAGCTATCAGTGGATCATCCTGCTATAAGAATAAGTTATTTGGCCTAATGAAGCTGTTACAAGGGACATGAATCCTACAGCCAGCTTAGACACAGGTGTGAGTATGTCGGCAGCAGCTCTGAGTGACCCTGCCCTGGAGTGACAACAGCAGCAGAGACATGACCAGCACAAGCAGACGGATACTGCCAGCAGGCCTGCAGGGAGAACACACTGAACCCTTCTCTGAAGTTTTGTCTGGCATGGGGCAGGGGTGCCCTGGAAGCAGCAGCTGTAGAAAGAAGTGGCAAGGCCGTTTGTACAGCTTCCAGGCAACTGCTGGCCAAGGGCTAGTAACCATTACTGTTTCCCTGTGGGGATGCAGAAGCTCAAAGCTGGGAGCAGGAAGGATGAAAGGAAGAACGTGATCCTGCACGGGGCAGGTCACAATACATCCAGACTGGCAACACCATTTCATGCTGCCTGTCCTTCCCCTTGTCCACACTCCTGTCCCACCTCCAGTGTGCCAGCACAGCCACCTCTCATGTCTGCCTGCAACCTGGCTCCTGTTCTTGCTGCGAGGACAATGTGGCAAAGCAGCTGTTGAACATCCAGGAGACCCAGTGAAGATGAAGGCACTTTCACAGGCTGCTGAGCTGTGAACACAACAGGCCAGCAGCTGCCATGTCCTCATGGCTCTGGGCATGAACCACGGTAAATCCCAGCCGGGTACCAGTGAGGGAAGTTCCCCCTTTACATGTAACTCAGTCAGTTTTGGGGTGGAGGGAGGTCAAAGCTTGATGCAGTCCCGAGTTCTGCCAACCCAACCCTGCAGCAAAGGAGCAGGAGTCCTTTCTGCTCCTTGCAACAGCAATAAAACTACACTTGGAAATTTCATTGTAGAAACATAAGCTGGGAAAAGGGCAGGGCTGGCTGGCTGGGCTGAAAGTCAAACTCAAATGTCATTACTAGTAATTAATGGATTTTGGCTTGGGCTTATTGACACCCAAGATAGAGGCCAAAGTTGTCACTGCTGGTGTGCCCATACAGCTGCACTCGCAATTATTTCTCTAGCACCTTTAATTACTGCTCCCAGGCTTTGGGAGATCAGCTGGAGCACCGCCACTGCTTTTACAAATGTCACCTCAGAGCCACGCAGGGGCCACCTCCTGCACAGCCTGTGCGCACCCCCAGCAGGAGTCAGTGGGAGAGACCTTCTCACAGCCCCAGCCTCCCTCAGTGTATGCTCCTCTCAGGGCAGCATGGCAGCTCCTCACAGACCGGCTTCTAGCGGGAAAGGACGAGGCTGTAAGAGCCTGGTGTGCACATCATACCTCTGTCACGTGAATTGAGCTGGGGAGGTTATTTTAAACACAGCTGTGGTGACACGCTTAAAATAACAAGAGCTCACAAATGTATGAACTGCAGGCTGACCTGATAATGTGCTGTCAGCTTCACACAACCCAAAGTCACAAGTGGGGGTTGGCAGACTGTGATTTGCTATTGTTTGCTGCACCATCGCAAGTGAAATTTCTGTTCTTTGCCATTATAAAGGGTAAAATCTTTTTTTTAAGTACCCGAGTTTACACCAAGTTCCTCACTTGCAGCTCTAGGCTCTTGCATTAAAGCTCAAACTTAGCCAAGTTAAAGCAATGCAAAATAAACAGGGTTTAAAACCAATATCCATTTTAAAATAAGAGTTTGTAACCCTTCAGAAAAACGTTAAGCATCCAACAGGATCAACGGTGGTGATCTGAAACCAACTGCCCTAGAGTGCCTAAAGCAGCCCTTATACCTGGTACTGAGGTACAGATTCCTGAGTTTCAACAGCATGGAAACACTCCTCACCTGCGTCAGCTCCTGGAAACAAGCGGCCTCGAGTACAGTCACGCACAAAGCAGCGCCTAAGGCCACCTGTAGGCTCAAGCTGAAGAGCAGAAGGGACCTGTTGGCCACGAGAAGCTTATGAGGACAAGAGAGCTTAGAGACAGCACAGCTACCACAGGAACACTGGCAGCACAGAGGCCAACAGCCTGGTGTGGTGCTTGGCCATATAGCCAAGCACTGCTGCTCCCTCCCAGCTCCAGTATTGTCCTGCAGAACCACAATTGGAGTACAACAGGGCACAGGATGATGAGTGATTTCTCTTCTAATCAAGAAACCAAGTTTTTACTTGGCTACTCAGGCCACAAAAAAAGATACCAGTGAGAAACCACCCACCATGGGGATATGTCAGCAAATTCCACCTGCATCATGGGATTATGTTTGTGCCTGGCATTTGCACTGGTGCAGGACTAGTCATTTCAGTTCAACAAGCTGCAGTGCTTGACCTCTGCTCCAGACTGAAAAGAGAGGGCATGAGAAGTGCATAGCTGCCCAAAACAATGCTTTAAGTAAGTGGAGGCTACCCCGCAAGAACAATGGAGCAGTTCCAGTGCAGGAACCCCTTCCCAGGAGGCAGGGAGGGAGGGAGGGAGGTCTTGTGGGCAGCAAGGTGTTGGACTAAGCCACTGGAGGTCTAAAGCACCTTCCTACTTCCTCAGTTAAGCTTCCTGGCAGAATTATGCAATGCGCCCTGAGGAGCACCTGGCCACCAGTGCAGGAGCTGACAGGAGGGCAGCACAGAGCCCTCTGGTTTTAGGCAGCCTGGGCACACCCTCAGCCTTTGGCAGGAAAATAAAATAAAGGTGGAAGGCTCAGGGTGAGTGGATCATGAACTATCAACACATAGCAAGGAGGCAAGAACTACCCACTTAGTTCAACACACATAAAACACATAGTCCATTCTCTTTTCTGAATAGATTTTTTCTGAAACATATTTGGAACTGGAAGAAAAACCTCCCATGTCTGTCCTTTAGTACATGACGAGAACCCTTCCATATCTTGGCTGGGGTCGGAAAGATTCTTCTGAAGGCACTGCAACCACCTCACCTGATAGAGCAGTCTCTTGGAGTTCAGGAGGAGAGCAGAAACAGATTCAAGTTAGGAAGAAGCCGCTAAATACTCCTAGACTTGCTGCACAGGAAGAACTTGGGAAATGACAAGGAATGGCACCCAGCCAAGCCCATATGGCAGCCAAAGCCCTCAACCTGTCGGTGACACATCTCCATGCAGGCATCGTTATCTGGGAACAGTGGCATTTGGCTCTGTCAGTGTCCTCCTTGCAATGCAATACCTGCTATGCTGAAAAGGGCCCCAGGCATGACTGAAGAGATGGAGAAGATGATCAGTCATCTACAAAGTTTGCCTAATAAAAGCTTAAGGACTGCAGCAAGAGAGCAATGTAAGGACAAATAAGCACCGCTATGTGTTGGGTACAACCACTATGAGTCAAGGAAAAAGTATGAGATAAAACTATAAGCAGACCAAAAATTGATGTTAGTCACCAGGAGGCCCCAGACATCACATGCCTGCTAAGTGAGGAGCACACAGCAATGAGAAAGAGGAGTCACATTTCAGGGAGTCATGTAGGGAAGGTTTTGATGCGGAGCTGTGGGCCTGAACTCTGCGTCCTATGAGATACCCACAGCCTGGCCCAGCAGGGAGACAGGAGGCTGTCACAGCACCGCAGGGCTCCACTCCTGCACTACTCATTCCCAGACCAGACCCTGGAGACACTCAGGAAACACTCCAAGCTTGTCTCAACTCCTCTCGCAGCTTTGCCATTCCCCTTTTGGAGCCATCAGCTCCTTTTCACACCACCTAAGCAGCCAAGCCAGGGCCCTGGTGGAAGGATTAGTAGACAGGCTGCTCCTGCATCCACTCAAGTCCAGTCCCACTCAGCTCCATTCTCACTGCTGCTCCAGGGGGGAGGTTCGCTAGGGCAGCAGCTCACAGGGGACTCAGGGTCTTCCTCCTCCCTCTGCTCACCCGGGGAACACGCTCAGTTTCTCTTTCCTCAGGTGATAGTCTTTTGAGGCCAAAGGCGTTACCAAGACTCTCCACCCTGCCCCAAGAGCGCCGGCCAGGCCTCCAGTCCGCAGCCCATCGCTCCGCTGAGCATCCCTGGCCAGCCCCCCAGGGCCCAGCGCAGTGCACCCAGAGAGAACACAGGGTAAGGCCACGGCGAACCCCCGCGGAAGGCCTCGGGCTAGACAAGGTACCTCCCCGGGGCCTGGGCACGGCGAGGCCACGCGGAGGCGGGGCTGGGGAGGCAGTGGCGGGGAGCCGAGGGCCCAGGCACCGGTGGGGACGCTGTGGGGGCAGGCTGGGGAGCACGCACACCGCACGGGGGAAAAGCCCGCTCCCTGGAGGGCTGACACACACAAGCCCACCTCTCCCGTACTCACCGCCCGCCCGGCACCCCGGGCCTGCCGCTACCCCGCACGGCCGCCGTTACCATAGGGATCCGGGGCGGCGCCGCCACGTGACTACACCACCCGGCAGCCACCGCGCGAGCCGCGGCGGCGGGCTGCACCTCAAGGGACACAGCGCCCCCTAGCGGCGCGGCGGGGAGCGAGCCTGGGCTCTGGCGGCCGCCACGGCGGGAAGAAGCCGGGATGGAGCAGCTCAGCTCCGGCGGCCCCGGTGGGCGCACACGGCCCGGGAGGCTGCTTACAAAAAGGCGGTTTGTTGAAGTGTACAGGCTCTTTTCCAGGAGGGGCTTCCCAAGGGGAGGGGCCAGGTAAAAGTTGGCCGGGGGGGCATCCCCTCACTGAGGGCACAGAGTGCCTCCCACGGGCGGTCGGGACTGGAGCCCGAGGAGGAGGAAGGAAGAAGCGTTTGTCCCGTCCCGCTGAAGGCAGCGTCAGGCTGAGCCCAGGCGCCAGCCCTCACTGTGGGTGTGGGACGGCTGCCCTGCCGGGATCGAGGGGTCCACAGGGGCTGTGCGGAGCGGCCAGGAGGCGGAGGAGCTTCTTGCAGTGCCGGGCGGAAGGCAGCCGGGCGCAGCCACCAGCAGCGAACTCCAAGTTGCCGCTGGCCAGCGCCGCCAGCTTCTCAGGGGCTCCGAGGGACAGCAGCACCTGCGGAGCAGAGAGAGGGACAGTCACCCACCAGCCGCGCCTCTTGTCCCTGCAGCACGGGGGTCCTCATGCAGTACCTGCTGGGTCCCGGGGTGCTGGCTGAGGGCCCGCAGTGCGACCAGGGCTCCCTCCCGCACGCTGTCCCGGGGGTCCCAGCAGGCCACCTCCAGCAGGACATGTGGGGCCCGACTCTCCAGCAGCAGCTGCCCCAGCTCTTCCCAGCGCCGGCCTAGGTTGCCCAGGGCTGAGGCCGCGTTGCAGCACGTCCTAGCCTGCACGTCACTCAGCAGCCGCACCAACCAGGGCACAGCTCGTCCCAGGAGCTCAGCTGGGCAGCACGGGTGGTAGGCAGCGTTTCCCACTGCAAAGCTGGCTGCCCTGCGCACACTCTCCTCCGGGTCGGCCAGGCATCCTAATAGGCTCTCCAGCAAACCAGGGTGGCTCTGCAGCACCTGGGAAAATCCATGGCTGTGTCGGAGCAGGTTGCCCAGCAGGTTGCAGGTTTTGGCCCGTATTAGGTGGTGCTGGTGGCCAAGCAGGTGGGTCAGTGGCTGGTCAGCCACATCTGAGCCCCTCAGGATCCTCTGAAGAAAGGGCAGGTGCTCTGGGTAGGCCCGGGCCACATGGGTCAAGAGAGACAGGAGGTCAGTTGTGAGTGTGAGGCTGTCTGAAAACAAGGTAGACGTCAAGAAGGCAGTGATGTGCTCTGAAGCAGCAGCTTCCCTCACCAGTTGGTCTACAACCTCCTCATCAGACACAACAAGGTGCAACAAGAGGCTCATGGGGAGCTCAGTGTATGAGAAGGGCAGATGGCGAGAGCAGACCTAAGGAGAAAGGAGAGAGCAGCGCTGAGTGTACTGTCCTCATATGTGGGCCATGTCCAGCAGCCACTGAAGGTGGCCAGCAGATCAGCACAGAGCTCAGCTGCTGGCCAAGCTGCTCTGAGAGCTGTATGGGACCCATGTGACATCCCTATGTGCACAGAAATTGCCAGCATGGTGTGAAATGGTGCCACGCATCAGGGGCTGCAGTGTGGAGAGGTGTCTCCACAGTGTGTGTGTTCTAGAATAGAAACACAGAGCCAAGACAGTACCTGCAGCAGCTGAGCTGGGATCTGAGTGTCTCTCACAGCCTCTGTGACCAATGCTAAGGTGTCTCCATCCACTTCCAGGGCAAGAGGGAAACAGAGGAGCTGGCACGCTTTCATCACCACAGCTGGGACAAGCTCAGGGTCCCCATCCTCCCCTGTTTGCCTGAATGTGTTAGAGAGAGAGAGGGCTTAATAAGTTAACAGAAAAACACCAGGGCAAGAGCCAGAGAGCATTTCCTATGCCAGGCACTAAAGAGAGACTCTGCAGGTAATATGTGCCCTGCAAGTTCCAGGTCAGGAACCTCTTCACCCTTCAACATGCTTGTCCACATGCTTGTCCAACCCCTGTTCTGTGGCTGAGCTCTGCCCACTCCAGTCCTCCCTACAACTCACGTCTGTGCCAGGCATGCCAGGAAGCCAGGGGACAGCAGCCTCTTCAGTGTCACCATGAGGACACCGTGGGACAGGGTGAGCTGAAGCAGGCACCAATGGGACTCACGAGTGAAGACTAAGAGGGCCAGGCTAAGGAAGAGCAGGGTGCCTGCAGGGGAAACAGCACAACAGAGGGGCAAAGCTAGAGAAGGCTGAAAAATCTCCTCTTTTCTGTCTGTGCTTCCTCAAGGCTGCTTCAGGGCTGCTTCCATGTTTCCCTACCAAAACCTAGACCAACCTCTATCCACACTGATCACACCTGTCAGGGTGAACATTCCCTGCAGCACAATCTTTCTTGTTCCCCCACAGCCAGCTCAGCCGGGCCACTGCCAAATGTGCACAGCACAGGCCTGGCCAGCCCTCTCCTTCCAGAGGATAACAGCAAGCCTCAGGAAAAGCCCCCAGAGCCCTCTGGTCTTAGGGATCAGATGTGGATGGGGACAGACACAGGCAAGCCTTAGGGCAGGATGTGAAGCACAGTCCAGGGCAGAAGGCCTGCTGTCCTGCAGCTCCTACCTTGAGGGGAGAGGAGGTTCCAGTCTGGCTCTGCCATGGGATGACCTGCCCCTATGGAGTCTCCCTCCAGCGCTGCCTGGTTGCTGCCCGCACAAAGCACCACAGCAACACACTGCCACATCACAGTCCACAGCTCTGAGGCAGCAAAGCCCTGCTCCATGGCCATGTCCTCCTAGAAGTGGGGAGGCAGATGTCAGAGGGCTTTACAGTCCCCATGGCTCTCCAGGGTTCTGGTCCCTGGCTCTGCCAGCTTCATATTCCTGGGAAGGTCAGGCCTGGACAGACATGGCCCAGGGGAGGAGAGGGGGCAGGCAGCAGGCAGCCCTCCTGCACCTGCTAATAGTGCCAGTTGCAGGGCATTCCTGCCCTCTCCCACTCCAGTGTGCCGATGAATCACCTCTTCCTGCCTACCACTCTCCTACTAGCACTCCAGAACTCCACAGATAACCCAGGGACATTAGGCAACTTTCTTAGGGTTACTCAGCTCAGCTAAAACTGCCCAGTTCCCTTGTTTGCCTCAGCCTCCATTACAGATCCACATTCAGGCCTTTTTGCCACAAGACCTTTTAGCAGAGCCCAGGCAAAGGGAGATTTAGCAGACTGGTACCTGGGCAAGCAGCTTCAGCAGGAGGAAAAAGAGCCCATCATAGAGACCAGCACCCATTGGTGGGGGGAGCTGCAGCTGTAAGAGAGAGCAGGAACAAGCTAGAGCTAGCTGCTGGGTTTGAGGGCAGCAGCACCACACACGCACCCTTGTGAGTTTGTCATCCCACTTCCACAGCAGGGTGACAGCATGACTCCCCCGCTCCTCTGTCACTATCCCATACCTCAGCAGGCGCTGTCAGTGCATTTGTCACCACCAGTAGGATCTCTTTTCTTCTAAGCTCCAAGGCAACCCCATGCCAACTGAGCTGTGTCAGGAGGAATGCTGCAGCACCCTGTGGGACAAGGATTGCTCAGCACTCTTGAGACTTTCCCATCTGCACACTCAGGTGCTGACTCTATCCCTCAGCCCCGTCCCATACTGAGTAAAAGCAACAGCAAGACCCAAATGGGATGTAGGGCTCTGAAGGACTCTCGGGGACTGCTCTGGCAGGGTGGCCAGACTCACCACAAGGGAGACGACAGGAGACTGGATGATGTGATCCACAGCCAGGGTAACCACCTCCTCAAGCCTGAAACAAGGGACCAGGAGACAAGTACTCTGTCCCCACACCTTCACATCCCATGGAGCAGCAGCATCCAAATACCCCCAAGGCTGGAAAGCAGTCACCTTGCAGGAGTGAGCCCTGGTTCATAGCATCTCCTTCCTCATTGGGGCCTCACCGTTTTCCCAGCACCCACCCACACTGCTGGTGGGTCCAGATCAGAAAGATCAGTGGAAGCAGGAGCCCAGCTCTGGGCAGGGAGTGGGACAGAGGACTGTTCAGGGCAGGGTACATTCCTCTCCCACTCATGAGTGAAAGTGTGTGCTTACCTGGGAGGGGAGGCCTGGAGCTGCAGGGTGAGGAGGGCCAGCAGGTATAGAGAGGCCTCACAGGCTGCCCCCCGGGCCACCTCTGCCATGGGGACCTGCCAAGGGAGCAGTAGTCACAGGGGGACAGCAAGGCTGCAAGGGGAGGAGGGGATGTTTCCGGACACTGAAGGAGAACTGCACTTCCCAGACTAGGCTCCCCCAGACTCTTCTCCCCACACATTCCCCAGATCGGTCTGAGCAGTGCTCAAAGGAATGTGTCCTGCTTGTCCACACTCCTGCCCTGCCACTGGCACTGTGGTCAGTCCTACCTTGCCCTTTGAGAGCTGCATGAGGGAACCCCACAGTCGTTGGCTTCTTCCCAGGTACTGGCACAGGCTCAGGCTGACATGGCAGCCAGCATAGAGGATCTGCAAAGCAGAGGGGCAAGATGCATTATCAACTCCTGGGGACAGAGATATAGTGACCAGGCCCATCCCAGTCACACCCCATTGCTACTATGGGTTCATTTACTCAACAACTGACACCAGAGAGATTGGGGTCATTGAGGGCTGAGCCCACAGTTCCCCCTTCCCCATGCTCCTAACCCAGTCCAAAGGTCCACGACCTTTGGGCACAGCCAAATGGATAGGGCCTTTACCTTCAGCACATTCAAGGAGCAGCTTGGGTGCTCCAGTCTCCCCAGCAGTCTCCCAAGCTGTTGGCTCTCTTCCTTCACAAGTTTTTCAGCTACCTTCTGAGCAACCTGCAGAAATCAGCCTGGTTTGCACCCTGAGTATCTGAAGCACTGCACAAACTTAAGGAGTTTAATGCTAGCAACAAGTTAATAAAAGAAGGCATCTGCTTCCTGCACATTGCATGCATTCACAGAGATGCCTACCTGCCATGACCCAGCATGGCTTTGATCCACAGTTGCAGAGATGTACAAGGTAAGATTCCTCCTCTGCTCCCCTCCCTATTAACTCAGAGTTGAATTAAAGGATCAAATATAAATCTGTAGTTTCCCTTTCCCCTCTCATTGTCCCATTCAATTTCAGACTTCCTGCAGCTCGTATCCTTGTCATTTAAGAATTCTTCATGTTTTCTCTGCATTGCCTAGCTCTTTATGTAGCCCATCCTACAGTTCAGATTGTGTCTCTTCACTGATTTAGGAATCCTTAGACTCCTAAAGCTCTGCTATTGGCTAGGAGGAGGATCCTGCAAATCCTGCAGCCACCAAAGCCAGAGGATCACAGCTCTTCTGCTCTACCACTGAAGAAGAGCTCCTCAGGGAAAGAGCTGACACCCCTGTGGGGACCACACCTCCTCACCATGCAAAGAAAATTGGCCTGACCTGCTGCTTGGCCTCCTGACAGCTGTTCCTCTCTAATGGAATGCTGCAGGCAGCAGCTAGTGCAGCCATGAAGAGGTCTGCCAGACATGGGCTCTGGTCATGGGCTGACTTGGCCTCCATTGCTGAACCTGCACAGGGACAGAGCATAGGGTGAAGGATGCAGGATGGGTTTGGAGAACAAGAGAGGAAAAGTCAGGCTTGAGACATGAGGGGGATGAGATCTGGGATTGAGGGAGAACAGAAGAAAGACCTAGTTAGCAGCAGTTCATCCATCTCCTTTGGCCAACAGCACTGCAATAGCAGTCAGTGCTCTGAGGGAGCCCAAGGTCAGGAAGGAGAGGAAAACACCAGGAGAATGTGGAGTGTTGCTGTCACTGCTACCTCGCAGAGCAGGCTGCTCTGAGGTGGATCCCTGAAGGAGCCTGTTCAGCACGGGCAGATGATCTTCTCGCAGGCTGGCATAAAAGCAGGCAGAGATAGAGGGGTATGTTGCATCCAGGCTCTCACAGAGCAGGGTGAAGCACTGAGGGAGACACAGGGATTGCCATCACTGCAAACTGAGGGTGGGAAGAGAGAGAAGGACAATGGGGGAGGAGACTGTGGGGGAACAGCAGAGAGGGGAGAAAGACTCGTGCTGGAGCTTTGTGGACAGCTAAGTGTTCTCTCCAGCCAGGTTAGTGTGTGGAAGCCACATGCACATGCAAGCTGGCTGAAAGGGGTACACATAGAAGTATAGAGCCAGGGAATCCGCACCCTCAGAGACCTCCTTTATGTATAATGATCCAAAAAAAAAACCCCTAGTGGGTGAGACAGTCTGCCCTGACAAAGAATGCACCAGACCCAACTGCAGGGAGCAGAGTCCACAGCCTGCAGCCCCCCTTCTGCACAAACCCCGAGCCCCACAGCTTCTGTCTCCGTGGGAGGTGTTGGGAGAAGGGAGACTGTGGCATGCTTACCAGAAGGCTTTGCTGGCAGAGTCTCATCTCGCTGTCAGCTGGGTCAGACAGCAGCTCTGGCAGCAGGGATAGGAAGCAGGCAGCACTATCCTGGAAGGCCTGCAGGCTGGGTGAGGCAGCCAGAGTAGAGGAGAGCACAGAAACATGGCCCCTAGCTGTTAGGACAAGATCTGACCAGCCCATATGGCCTTGGCTAATGGAGCTGGCAGCATACACTAGCACTCTGAGCAGATGTCAGCAGTCAGCACAACTGGACTCCAGTCAGCTTAGCCTTCCCCTTAATTAGCCCCACCCAAGGAAAGCAGTCCTCTGTAAGCACAGCAATATGGCATGAAGAATTTAGTGCACAGTGGTTCCCTAAGACAGCTCCAGCCACAGAGTATGAACACCATCCCTCTACCTACTGCTGGGTCCCCAGAGTGGCCACAAGAGACCTCAGAGCACAAAGTGCTGTCCCTACCTGTCCTTTTGCCCGCTCTCCTCTTCATTGCATTCACTGCTGAAATACACTGTGGTCACCATGATGAGGTCTGTCAGTACTGTGATACACCAGGGCTGCTGCAGGATCCAGGAAAAAAAAACAGCAAGTGAGGATTGTCTGCTGGCCATCCCAACACCACCACAGCAGGATCCTTCCCTGACAGGACCTCCCCCTTCTCAAGGGTGCCTGGAAGAGGCACTGGTCCTGTGAGCCAGCTACAGCAGGACACAAGGGCCTCACCAGCACCCTGCAGGGCTGGAAGAAGCTCAGATTTCTCAGGAGTCCTACACTCACCCGCTTGGTGTTACCACTCTCTAGGATCTGCTTGGCTAGATGCAGCAGGGACAGAGGCACATTCAGCTCTTGGCAGAAGTGGTCCAGCATCTCAGTGTCACACCGGGTAGCAAGGAGGTTGCCTATGACACGCAGCATGGAACGGAGATGGGAGGCTCCCTCCAGCATCCCTTCCAGCACCTGGACAGAGAGAAGCCAGAACAGCTCATTGTCAGCAGCAGTTTTGACAGTCAGCCATTCGTAGCCCTTCAACTCATTTAGGCAGGGGACAGTAGGGGAGCAGATGGGAAGTTAAGTGCTTCCAGCTCCTGGAGAAGCAGAGGATCTTCTTGCTGGACATACTGAGGGCTCTCCCAGTGTTCCCGACCCAATCCTAGGGAAGAAGGCAGCATCCATGTCCCCAGTCACAGATGGGCCACGCACCACTCACCTGCTGAGCACAGCCTGCCAGGCAGGTCTGGACACGGTGCCGGAAGGCTGGGTCCCTCAGGAGACTCAGTGGTGTTCTCAGCTGCGTGGCTGATGGCTCGCTGGTTTCAATCAGGTGCTGCCACTCCTCATCACTCTCCACCTCCTGGTAACAGAGAGAGGATTGGTGCCACAGACCCTGACCACCACAGGGTGTCTGTACCAGCCCCTGGGACTGGGCCCTGCTGTCCTCACCACAAGACATCATCTTACCTCACTCTCGAGGTCCACAGCTTCAGTGCTGTGCCTGCCCTGGGCTGCTGCCCTGCCAGCATCAGGCTGTGAAGGGTCACCTGCTCCAGGAAACTCACGCTCATAGTCCTGAGTGATGCTGTGCTCCCTGGCCAAGGAAACAGCATGGTCAGTGAATGACCCTGCCTTTCCCTCTTCCTCCTGTCCGAGCCTCAGCTCTCTCTCACCATGGGTTGGGAGGAGGCTCCTCCAGATCCCACTCTGCCATGATGCTCTTTCCTTGTAGGACACCAAGTTTCTTCTCATTACAGACAGACGGAGGGTCCCCTTGTTCAAGGACTGCCCTCCTTGGCGCTGCTCTGGCTCTATGCCCTGCACATCCTTTGCTTTGGGCCTTTGTAGATGCATCACCTGCCTGCAGTTGTCCCTGGGTGACGGCACAGCAGTTTGGTCAGGGCAGGGTTACTAGGTCAGCCAGGTGAGTCCCCTAGAGCCTACCACCCTAAGGACACTACATCTAGCATTGTATATGGCTTATACTCCAGCCTGACCCAGGTACCTTCTATCTTTTTCACCAAGATCCCATTTCAGTAGCCCTCCTTTGCCCTGACTGTGGGACACAGCCATGGGAATCCCACACTGTTCTCTACCTTTTTCTGTGCCTCCTCAGCCATCTTCTGCCAAGCTTTTCTCAGGATCTTGGACTGGCCACTCCTGGGAGCCACAGAGTGGGCTTGGCGCTCCTTAAGGGCCTGCAGCTCTGGAGATGGCTTAGTGGTGAAGGGATTTGAGATACCAAGCTCCTCTGTGTCATCAATTACTGTGGAGATGAGGAGAGAACTTCAGCAGCAGCTGTCCCCTGGGACACAGGCAGAGTGATCAGCTTTGAGATTCCCCTGGGATCTTAGAGGACACAGAGCCCAGGGGCAGGAGCTAGGGGCCAGTGCTTGAAGAAGGCTGAAAGGAGTGAGGCAAAGACCAGGGCAATAAAAATAGCAGGACATCCCTCAAGCAGGAATTAAAACAATGGACCTAGCCAGTGCAGGAAAAGAGGTGGTACTCACCAGTAACCTGTCCAGCAATGAAGGGGTGAGAGAGCAGCTCTGGCCACGACAGGCGGTGGCGCGGGTCCTTCATTAGCAGTCCCTGCAGGAAGCTCTACAGCACAGCACAGGATCAATGGCACATGCTCAGCACCCACCAGTGAGCAGAGTGTACTCATTATTCTGACCCACTAAGAGCTCAAAGAAGGCCCATGTTACCTGCCTGGCTCTGGGGAGCTCTAGTGCTTAGAGCAGATGGGAATACACTTCTCTTCCCAATCCAGTAAATCACTCCTCTGCTGTCAGCACTTTTCCCACCTTATGGACAGCAGGGATAAGGGTCCCCCTCCCAGGAGGCTCCGCTCTCATCCCTTCTCTATGTTTTGAAATCCCTGTTAGCAGATGTAAAACCTAAAAGTGACCCACCAGGGCAGCACGGGAGACCAAAGCTACTACTGCATTAACGAATCTAGCCCCACAGGCAGGGCCTTCCCCTTACCTTGAAGACTGGGCTCATGGCTACAGGCCATTTGACAGGGTCATTGATAATTATGCTGACAAGCTGGAAGATGCTGCTGGTGTAGAAGGGAGGAGTACCCACAAAGAGCTCATACAGGATGCAGCCTACAGACCACAGGTCCGCTGTGTGGTCATACGGCCGCTCCTCCACCAGCTCAGGGGACATATACAGCGGGGTGCCCTTGATGGAGGTCAGCACCATGGTGTGGATGCTCATGGCACGGGCAAACCTGCTCAGATCAAAGCACAAATGGCCGGTTCAGCCTCAAACATCCACTGCAGCTCCCAGGGAGATTCCTATGAGTTCACCAAAACCCCTCCCCTCTGAAATCCAAAACACCCTATCCCTGATCAACCTCTAAATATGCACAGAATCCAGGTCCCCTTCCACACTCCCCCTTCCTCCTCTACAGCACACAGGACACTCCTTGACTGCCCCAAGGCCAAATATCCTCCTCAAGCTGGCCCCAGCACCCACCCAAAGTCACAGAGCTTGACAATGCCATCTTTGCCGAGGAGGATGTTCTGGGGTTTCATGTCTCGGTGCAGGATGCGGTGGGAATGCAGGTAGTAGAGAGCAGACACCAGTTGGGCAGCTATAGTCTGGACCTGCCGGAGATATGGGAGCCTCACTCTGTTTCTCATGGGGCCACCAGCTGGCACAAACATGGAATCTCTTATGGTGTGGCTCCCCAGTATCCCCACTTCCACCCTTGCCCTGTTTGGAGCCAGGACCAGCCCAAGTTGTGGTCCTGCAGTTCGTTGGAGCAAGCTGATGGCTGAGGCAGCAGCCTCATGCTGTGATCCTTGGTGAATGAATAGGGAAACTGAGGTCCCTACTGGACCACGGTGTCCCCCAGTGCTACTTGGCCTCCTCCCCACCCCCTTCAGCAGCCCTGCCAGGTAACGCCTTTGAGGCACTCCTGTCCCAGGGCAGAGATCCACTGTCTGCAGGCAGACAAATCCTGCTCTCTCCATCCTGCAGCAAACACTGCATGGCCAACCCTGTGACAGTCACCTGGTCCTCAGGCAAAGTCCCGTCATCCTCCAGGATCTGGAAGAGCTCCCCCTCTGCATAGTCAGTCACCACCACCACCTGGAGAGAAGAGCAGTATGGTCAGATCAGGCACTCACCCAGCTACACCCCCACCATGCCCTGGGGACCAGGACACAGCAAGGTAGGAAAACTGAGGGATATGCTGGAGTGTCATTATGCAAAGCCTGTGGCTTTGGCTGAGCTCTGCAATGGGAGATAGCACCCACAGCTGCAACACAGCAAGGGCCTGGTATTCAGAGGCCTTGTGGCTGTCCTTATCTCAGATAGCCAGCAGAAACCAGGGAAGAAGAAAGGAAAGGACAAGACAAGCCCAGAATGGTACTTCCAATCCAGGTGAGCAGAATCATTCCCTTGATTCTGCTACCCAATTACTATATTTCACGTCCCCATGTCCCATTGCACAGTCTTCAGTCCCTTTCTTATACTCTCTCCATAAGTGTTTAATACAGTGAAGTCAGTCTTTGAAGAGACTGATGAGGTGACTGAAGAACCACCCTCACCCTGTGATCCCAAACCACTCCTCTTGCACCAGCTCCTGCCCAGCTCCTTCATCTCTACATATGACTTAGTGCACCCCACGCAGCCCAGATAGGTGCTGACTCCACATGCACCACACATTGAAAAACACTGACCAGGCCCTGGAAGGGTATCACCAGCATCTCCCAAGAAGGACGTCCCTATGGCAGCAGGAGGAAGCCCTTGTCCCCCTGCCCTGTCAAGCAAAAGCATCTGACCGGAGTAGTCCCCTTCACCTCCTTGTCAGTCTCAAAGCTGTCAAGCATCTGGATGATGTTGGGGTGATGGAGGCCTCTCATGATCTCAATCTCCCGCTGCAGGTCCTTCAGCTCCTTCTCAGACCGCCCCACCTTGGGGATGAACTTCAAGGCCACCACCTTTTAAACAGGCAAAGCTGGGATCAGACCAGGCTCTTGCCCCCTCTGGGAGGGGTCTCACGTCACCAGACAGGACTCAGCATTTTCCAGCTGAGCACACCAAATGAAACATTTGTTCACTGGAGCCAGGGCTCTCCCAGGCACTTGCACATCACTGCAGGTCTCAGTACTATGCACACTGGCATTTAAAGCAAAGAAAACTAATCAGCAAGCACAATCAAAACTAGGATTGCCACAAACATAGGACAGGACCTACAGATGCTGGTGGACAGCCAGCCTGACACAAGCCAGCAGCAAGCCATGGCAGTGAGGGCCACTAGCAGCACCCTGGGCTGTATCAACAGCAGGAATTAGAGGGAAGTGACTATTGCCCTTTATTTGAAACTTTTTAAACCACACTGCAATATCATGGCCAGAAAGACACCAACAGGCTGGAGCAGGTATAGCAGAGGCCATCAGGATGGTGAGCAGATGAAGCACACAGGAGGATGACAGAGGGATTACAAATTAAGACAGGGGAGCTTCATTTTGACATAAGTAAAATCTATTCACCCTAAGTATAGCCAAGCACTGGCTGTGGGGGTGTTTGTCCTTGAGGTTTCACTGGATTTAGTGCTAGCCTTGCTTCGAGCAAGGGGGGGACCGAGGACTACTGAGGTCCCTTGAACTTGAATGACTGTGCCACTAGGAGCTGGCCAGGGAAAACAAACGAGCACAAAAACGAACGAGCATCGAGTCCCGAGGGCCTGGCAGAGCCTGGAACCCACAACCACCAGAAACCAGCCTCCAGTGCCAGCACAGGCCCTCTCCTCCGGTGCCTCTCCTCACCTGGGCGCTGTGCTTCCGGCGCCCCTTGTACACGCGCCCGAAAGAGCCTTCGCCGATCACTTCCAGGACATGGTACTTCTCCATGGCGAGTGCTCGGACAAGAAACCGCCGAAGCAGAGCGGTCGGAGGGGATGAGCGCTGTACTTTCTCCCCCGCTCCTCTCGCCCTCCGCCACTGGCCGCCCTGAAGCACCAACCCCAGCTGCGAGGGCTGCACCCCCTGCGAGCCCAATCCAAAGCGCCGGGGACTCCCCTCACAGCGGGGTTGCACCCCGGGCGCGGTCCCAAGGGCAGGTATCCGCCGGGCTCGGTCCCAGCCGCCACTCCAACTGCCCTCCCTGCGGCAGAACGAGACGCAGACACCGGGTGAAGCCCTCGAGTGCACCGCACCGGACCGGACGTGCCCTCGCTCCGCCGCGGCCCAGCCCGGCAACTCCCACACCCGCCGCCGCGTGGCGTCTCCTAGCAACCCGTTCTCGCGCCTGCGCCCTCGTTGAGGTTCCGGTTCCGGGGCGCGCCGCAAGATGGCGGCTACCGGTGAGGAGGCGGAGGCGACGGACTGGTAACACCACCCCCACTCCCTCTTCCCCGTCCCTGTATATCGCTGCCCCGCAGCCCCATTTCACAGGGGCTTGTGGCCTCACCTCTGCTTGGTCCCTGCAGGGCGCTGCCGCCGGAGGTGGAGGTGCTGGAGTCCATCTACCTGGAGGAGCTGCGGGTGGTGCGCGGGCAAGGCAGGTACGTACCGCTGCCCGCTTCCCCCGTCCTCCCCGCCCCGGGCCGCCGCCCCTCACCTCGGGCTGTCTCGCAGGTGCGAGGCCTGGGAGCTCAGCATCACCCTGTACCCCGCCACGGCACAGGACCAGGATTCCCAGTACGTCCGTTTCACCCTGATGCTCACTGTGCCCCCACAGGTAGGCTGCGGCCCCCCTCCCCAGCGTTCCCTTCTGCCCCCACCGTGCCTTTTGCCTTCCTTGTTGTGTTCTCTGTGTTTCTCTGTTTTTTTCTAGTATCCCAATAAAGCTCCAGAAATCTCGATCAAGAACCCACGGGGTCTGTCAGATGAGCAGATTCAAAAGTGAGTGTTGGGAGGGTGGAGAGAGGGTAATCCTCCCCTCCGGAGGTCTGGGAGGCAGAATGGTGGAAGAGCCTTCTCTCAACATGGCTCCTTGTGGCTGATGAACAGCTATATACAGGTCACTAAATCCCTGGGCCCTGAAGCTATTTGTCTTACTTTGACAGAGATGGGACTGAGCTGAGTCCTTGGGCAGCCCATTGTTGCCTTTGTGCTCCTGTTCTTGGTGCAGCAGAGCATATGCAAGGGCTGCCATCAGATAAAGGAAATCCAAGATTCACTAAAAAAGAAGGGTGCTGGCTGAGCTGGAGCTGAGGCACTCAGCAAATTTGTTCTTTCAAGCTCTTGAGGACAAAGGCTTCCTGAGCACCAGCTTTTGAGGAGCCAGTAGAACATGAATAAGTGTGTGCATGTGTGCCTACCCCATGGTGCAGGCAAAGCCTAAAGGCCAGTGGTCTGTTTCTTCTTATTGTCGTCATGGCAGGGTGACAGGTACATGGGACAGTGAAAAAGATGTACCTAAACTTATGTTAAGCATTTCTGCTGCTTTGATGTAGGATCTCCCAGACCCTCAGAAGCATTGCTGAAGCCAGGCTGGGGACAGAGGTGCTCTATGAACTGATTGAGGTGAGAGTTGGAGAAGATTGGGGTGACACTGGTACCTGACTGCTAATGGGTGCAACAGCCCTGAGCCTGTGGGCAGGCCAGTGGGTAAAATGTTTTCCTTAATATTTTCACAGAAGGGGAAGGAAATTCTTACTGACAACAACATTCCTCATGGCCAGTGTGTGATCTGTCTGTACGGATTCCAGGTACGCATGTGTCTCCTGGCCCTGCAAGCTGGCTGGGAAGTGAGGTAGGGGAATGGAGAGCACAGAGCTCAAAGCTTGAGATATTGACTAGGGTGCACCACAACAGCCCCTTGCCCCCGGGTCTGTAGGTGAGCCTGCTGAGCTTAAACATTCCTCAGGTGATACACAGGACTCTCCCCATCAGCCTGAAGCTCACCGCCTAGAGAAACAGGGCAAAGGGGCAGCAAGTGATGCCAGGGTGTCTCTAAAGGAGTGGGTAGGGGCTGGGGATAGTTGCTGGTGCACCTCAGCTTCCCTGTGTTGGTCAAACCTCACCTGGAGTTCAGCATGCAGGCAGTCAGGAGGAACTGGAACACATCTGTACAGGTGCTCAGGTCTGTGGGACTTGTGAGCTTGCCTTGTCTGGGTTGGAAGGAGAGGCAGTGCCTGCCTAGGAAGAGCACACTAGGTGGGAAGATTGCTGCTTACACAGGAACACATGCAGAGAAACCAGTCACCAAAACTTTGCATCTTGACTTTAGGAGTGTTTCTCACACTCAGAACAGGAGGCAGTGTCATAGTAGGACTTGAGAAAGTAGAGATGAAGCCCAGCAGCAGATGTTATGTGGCTCTGCCAGCAGTTGCCTTAGTTCGCCATTGCCAGCACTGACATGGGAGTGAAAACCTACCTCACCTGGGGAAACTACACAGACCTATGCTCAGAAACCCTTTAAAGCTGCCCCTTGTTCTCTACAGGAGAGAGAAGCCTTCACAAAGACCCAGTGCTACCACTACTTCCACTCCCACTGCCTGGCCCGCTATGCCCAGCACATGGAGGAAGAGATCCTTATGCAGCAGGAGGAGAGAGAGCAGCACCTGGCACTATCCCCCAAACAGGTACCAGGCCCTGCGCTCCCTCCCCTCGCACCTGCACAGGCCCTCATGACATATTCATCGCCTACTTCAGTACATGGAGTAATCAGTGCATCATCAGTGCTGTGCCCACGCTGAGAATCATAGTGGAGTTTAGACCAAGTGACCTCCAAGGGCCCTTTCCAAACAAAATTACCCCATAAGCTTTTAGTACTTTAGCAGATGGGGTTTTTTTCAGATCTCTGGGTCAGGGCCTGCTATGTCAGGGGCAGGGAAGTCACATCTTTGGACTCCTGAAACAGAGGAGTTGGAAAAGAGAGCTCCTTCGCTAATTCTTGAACTGCAGGGTTTTGCAGCAGGATAAACATGATCACCTTTATTCTGGGGTGATAAAACCTGCCCAAGCAGCATTGGAATGGTGTGTCAGGTCCTACTGCAAGGCACTGAGTATTGGGCAGTGCTTGAGCTGGGTTACAGCCAGGATTTGGTATCACCTCTTGCTTCCCTGCAGGAAGTCTGTGTGCAATGCCCTGTGTGCCGGGAGACCCTGAACTATGATCTCAGTGCTCTGAAGGCAGCACCACCACCACAACACCCGCTGGTAAGAGATGGGGCTCATGTGCCCACTTCAGCTGGAGCATTATAACGGATGAATGAATGCATGTCAGGTCATTCTAGATGGCCCATCCAAATGCCAGTTCACAAAACCTAACAGGATGCCTCCTGCCTCTTAGATGTGTTCAGAAAGCACAAATTTAGTTGTATCGCCCTGAGCCTTGAGCAGATGTGCTGGGGGAGAGGTGATTCTGACATGGACAATGTCCCTGTATTCACTGGGACATAATCAGGGTTAGGAGAGTGACCTACTTGTAGCTGCTCTGCATCGTTTCCCACAGCAGGACATCCCAAGGCAGTCACTGCATGAACAGTAGGTCTGCACCAGCATGCTCTACTGCTGTGTAAGGACTTACTAGAATCCTAGAATGGTTTGGGTTGGAAGGGACCTTAAAGACCATCTAGTTCCAACCCTGCTACCTTGGGCAGGGACACCTTTTACTAGACCAGTTTGCTCAAAGCCCCATCCAACCTGGCCTTGATTTCCCTAAAGACAGAAACAAAACCCCTTAATTTGGAACTAGAGCACATGCAAGTTATGCCAACAGCTATGCCAGTGTACACAGATTTCGTATGCAATCAAAGGAGGATTTGGAGAGTAGCTTTTAGCACTGCCAGCTGCTGATCCGTGCTAGGTATGGACAGAACCCGTAGCCTGCCTTGCTTTCGGTTGTTCAGGAGCCGTACAGGCCTGATGCCAAGACACTACAGCACCAGGAAGAACTGCGCTTAATTTTCAAGAGACAGCAAGAGAAAGGGGGCATCATTGACCCTGAAGCAGAGAGGAACCGTTATTTCATCAGTCTCCAGGCGGTATGGCACTGGGGCAGATATATGGTGAAGGGGGGTCCTGGACTGGAGGACTGAGCACTGTCTTGTGCTATGGGACTTCTCTGTCCCTTTCTTCATTGCTGGTTTCTTTCTTTCAGCCTCCAGCTGCTGGCAATGCAGGCCAAGCAGGCGCTGCCCCTGAGCTGCCAGTGACTGCAAGCACTGTGGATGTGCCCCAGCCACCCAGCCAAGCCTCAGCTCCAGAGCCAGCCAGGGTACCAGAGGGCAGGGCAGAATCCAGGCAGCCTGAGAAGCCTGCTGTGCCCAGAGAGCAACAGAGCAAGAGGGAGAGGTATAGAGGGGAGAGGCCAGGCCCTAGAGGCCAGGGGAGGCAGTCATACAGTGATATGCAGAAATCAGCAGAAGCAGCAGGTCATTCGCTCCATTGTGCCAGGGGGCCCAGGAGCTTCAGCCACAGACCAGAGCGGCGACCAAGTGGGAAGCACAGCCAGGAGTTAACAAAGCCTCACAGCAGAAGCAGGGATGTTGCCTTGGGCGAAAGAAAGGAGTTGTGCCCTGAAGGCCCTTCTCCAGTAACAGATACAGTGGACTTGAAAGAGGAGCACCATGATGTGGAGAGATGGACCCCAGAGGAGGGGACCGAGACCCAGGCCAGGGAGAAGAAACTGGTGGTCAACTACAGAGCAGCTCCCAGCCAGCAGGGCCACCACAGGTCCTGGGATTGTGGGAGGTGGGAGAGATCCAGAGCCCAGGAGCATGGTTCCTACCCCAGAGTGCCAAGAGGACAAGGGACATTCAGGTCCAGTGGACAAGAAGCCCATCTTGAGAAGGAGAGTGGCTCCTAGCAGGAGTGGTGAGGAATGGGGGCAGGGGCGCTATTTCTGAGAAGAACAGTGAAGTTTTGGTGGAGCAGTAGCAAACAGACACTATAACCCTTGGGAGAGGGAGTAGGCAGAAAGCTTGGGACAGGCAGTATCCCTATGGTATGTGCAGAGTGAAGCATCCTGGCACGAGCTGTCACCAGCATTGGAGAAGTTGAATCCTGACAAATCATGTCAGTCTTGATCTTGGAGAACCCAGGGGACAGAGGAAGCCTTGACTAGGGACGTACAGCCATTATCCCTGTATGCGAGCAGTCAAGAAACATGCATACCTAGAGCAAATATGCTGAGCCCAGCGCAGTGCCACAGCAGAACCAGAGTTGTGGCAGGACCTTCCCTGGAAGCCAGTGCCCCAGCAAAGCTGCAGTGGTGCCAAGTGATGAGGCTGTGCCAGGGCAGCAGCCTGGAGCTCAGCTTGCTGCTTCCCTCATTCCTTCATAGAGCACCTTCTGAACTCCTGTCCCTTGGTGATAGTATCACTTCTCCTGCAGCCCTTACTGCTGTTCAGCTGCATTTGTGCAGGCAGAAGCTGATGGGAGAGATCTGGGAAGAGCCCTCTGCTTTGCAACCTCTGTGTTGGGATCCCCCTCTAAAGCCAGGCTGCTCTTGGAGCTCACCGTAGAGTGAAGATGTGCCACAATGTTTTGGATACTCTTACCCACCTTCAACTTCAAGCTGACTCTGCTTCAAAAAAATTGGGATTTGCTGTTTAAATTAACTTGGTGGAGTTCCTTCTGCTGCACACATTTCAACAGTGTCCCACTCCGGAGCAGGGATGGACAATCCCAAGCCTCTGAAATGGGACACTGCTGTTAATTTGTTGCTTCTTTTCCAGAGCCTGCTCCCTTTATTTTCCCTGCCCTCTCTTCCTCCTGGTCTTTGCTGTTCAGAGCAAAGGTGTGATCCCTGGTGTTGCCCACTGCCCTCCCTGCTGCCTCCACCTGGGGCTAGGGCAGGCACTCCTGGGTGGCACAAGGTCTCCATGGTCTCTGCCTGGGTCGCTGTAAACTCTCTGGCTCACAGTACTGATTTTTTCACACTTGTTTGTGCCTTCTGCCCCCACCACTCTTTTGGCCATACATGAGTTGCTACTGTATTCCTTCTGCTGAGTGCAAAACTGGCCATGCTACAATGGATGTGCCAGAGCTTCAGGTGAGATCTCTGGGAAGCAAAGGGCTGATGCCACCTGGGAGGGCATTTGTGCTGCATCTGCCTGGCTGATCCTTTGGTACATAAAGGGTGCACAACGGCATCCTTGGATGGTTCTTCCTCACCCTGCCCTATTCTCCACACCTGGCCTTGTCCTTGTGCTGCCTCTTAAGAGCCTTCTGTGCTTCAGTTTCCAATGCTGGCCTCTCTTCAACCCTGATGCTCTGAAAGCAGTATTTTTTTCTTCCCCTCCTTGGCCTGAGCCTAAACTACCTGTCCTGGGCTTGGGGATCTCAGCACCAGATATTGTGCCCTGCTGGTAACAAGGACTGAGCCCTCGCTCCTTGAAGAGAGCCTTGATTTTGCTTCATTGCTCACTCTGTCCTTGTTTCACCTGGTTTCTGGGTGAGTGGCCTGTCCACACTTAGGTGAAAAGGTGTCAACTTTGTCTGATGTTGGTACTTGTGCTGCTGCCTCCTGCCTTCACCTGTGAAGATGCTGTGTTCCAACAGGGGCGTACTGGAAGAAACAGGGAAGATCTCTGCCCTTTGCTGAAACACCTTGTCTTCCTCCAGTGAGCCAGCCTTACTCTCAGCAGGAAAGCTGCTGGCCGCAGTGTTTGGAGCATGGGAATTCTGCCTTGGAACTCGGAGTAAACAAGGACTTGGGTAACAACTTCAGTCAAATGCCAGAGGGAAGAGGTCTTTTTCCTCAGATTTACGAAGGGCTCTCACCTTTTTGACTCACTGCTGTCAGCCAGGAGCAGAGGACAGTTTGCAACAGTGCATGGAAATTAATTTTGGATAAACAAACTTCTGGGTCAGGTTGGAGGGAGGAATGGAGCCTGTACCCTGCCCTGGGGCTCCCTGCTTGGTGTCCATCTCTGCCACCCACCTACCTCACAGGGCTGTTGTGGGGCTTTGCTGATGAAAGCACTTGGGCCAGGCAGAAGTGCACCAGTGGCATCTGTAGCACTACCACTATTAAAAGCAAGCAGAGTGGAAAGACACTGTGTGTGCTCTTGTGTGGTGACAATGTGCCTCTCTAGCTCTCCTCATCAGTCCCCTGTCCTGAATCACCATGAGGCATTCACCAGGCACTCATGGGCCAGTTTTGACACCCAGTCTTGAGGGAAAAGGCTGGATCTAAGCAATCGCCCTTCTTGGGATAGCTGAGCACGGGGTTTGAGATGCCAGCACCAGCACCCTGCTCCAGGAGCCACCCAGGGTCACTGAAGAGACACACAGGCACACACCCCCCCCATGCTCACAACATAAGCCTTACACTTGTAGAAGTATTTGTCTTAAGTCAGGTTGCATCAAAGCAGTGCCTGTTTATACTGAACTTCAGCCAGGTGCCATTACCTGGGTCCCTTTTTGTCCCCACATGCTCTCCGCTTCACCCTTGACCCCACAGGGCAGAGCCAAGAGTTGTGCTGAGCAGCAACCCAGCAGTTTGAGCTCAGCCTGGAACCAGTTCCACCTGCCCCACCAAGCTCACACAGCCCCCAAAGCAAGAACATGAGCACAGGGCTGGCTCTGGGGAAGCTGATTTCAAGACTCTGAAACAGGGTCAGGCTGTTTTGTTCTGTTGGATCAGCATGCACACCCCAGCTCCATGGTGCTGGAAGGAAGCACAGAACCTGCCTGCTCCCTGACTGCATTTCAGGCACCCGTGGCTCTACCTGCCCATCCAAGACCTTTGTTCCTAGCAGGAAGAAAGCACAGTGACAGGGCAAAAGCTGTGAGCCTGACCACAGTGGGACAAATTCCTCCTTCAGCCATGCAGGGCTTCTCCTGGAAGTAGTAGTGACCTCCAACAGGGATTTCTGCATCTTGCACAGGGCTGGCAGTGCTGCAGAAATTCATGTTGGTGTAAACTTCAAGCTCTTAGGGAGATGTTCTGTAACCAAAGAGTCTTATCTGCCCTCGCGTGCAGGGGGGCAGTAGCTGCAGGGCCCCATATTTCCTCTAGCAAGGGGGAGAGTCATGCCCACCCAGGAACAATGTCAAGCCAATCTGCAACTTGGCATCACAACCCAGTAGGGCAGGAACTGTGCCAGAAGCCTGCAGCCCACGGGACGGTAACATGCTTTTTTGTGAAACATTCTATTTGCAGTACTTGGCTGTGCCAGGCCACCGTCAGGAGGGCTCTGGACCAGCAGCTGGGGCAACCAACAGAAGGGACCAGAGAGCCAAGAGCCATGTTGTGCACTTCACAAAGGATATTCACAAACCAATGAAGACTTGTTCCATTAAAGACCAGTGGCTCTTTAGCAGTGCAGCACTCCAATATCCTGCCCCAAGGAATACCCTCCTGGGGCACCCCCAGGCTGCTCTGCAACAAAGGGGATCCATGTCCAGGAGCCTTGGCAGTTTATGGCAGATTTCCTCTCCCTGCTGCAAGGCTGGCAGCTCTGCCTCTCATGTTTTAATTAAAAAGCCAAGGCCTTGGATGGGTAAAGGTGAACAGAGACCTGACCTGCATGGCTCAGCAGCTTCATGGCATCCCCAGGATGGTCATATCCTTGTCCGAGTCCTTTCAGCATGGCAGGGGAAAGCTGGCCCCTGATCACAGCAGGATGGAGCGTATGTTTGAAATGGCTCCTTCAGGGTCCATCTTGTAGAGCATGAAGTGGCCCTGCACCTGAGCAGCGCTGATCTGTTTGGAGGCCTCCAGTGCCTGCTCTGCAAAGCGCTGGGCAGCAGCCAGTGGCTGCTCAGGGTAGAAGCGTTGGAACATGCAGGTGAGCTGCCAGTGGGAGCAATGTCCCACGTACTGCTTGAGATCCACACGGCCGGGCCGCACCAGCGCTGGGTCCAGCCTGCCAAGAGACATGGGTGCCTTCAGAACCTCAGCAGTGTCTCTGCACACTAAGCACAGCCCATGTAATATCTGCAAGGTGCTTTGTTCTGTGAGATGGTAAAGGTGGGGACAGATTTGTCCCTGGGGTCCCAAGGGGGAAAATCAACCCAAAAGAAGCGAGTGAGCTGAGGAAGGGCTGGCTCCTCAGGAGGAGGGCAAACATGCCCTGGGAAATAGCTTTGCCCATCTCTGTCCCATGAACCTCTCAACAACCCTGTAGGCCAGCTCAGTCCAGAGCGAGTCAAGCACAGCATCTGGCTAGGTGCTGTGAGCCCGGACTGCATCCTGCCCACCCAATGGGCTGCACACAGGGCCAGTGTTTCACTCACAGCACAGTCACAACCCCAAAATGTATGGGCAGGTACTGCTCCTGAAGAGCACAACCACAGTCTGAACAGCAAGGAAGCATCTGAGGCTCCAGCACAAGGGATCCTGATCAGCAATCAAGGGATTTGTATCCAAAGGGAGGATTCAGGAAACCTGTATCCCCATTCCTCATGTGATAGACACAAATAGCCCTCTATAAAGCCCAGCCAGGTTTCTCCATGCTACCCTCCCTATTTCCTGCCAGAGGGCAGCTCTGACCTGTCCACGTAGTTGGTGGTCATGAAGACAATCCTGGCCTCTGTGGAGGCCACACCATCCAGTGCATTGAGGAGGCCGCTGAAGGTCAGGTGCCCCATGCCTTGGTAGGCAGTTGGGTCTGTAGAGACAGAGGTGTCTGAAATCACATCCATTGGACACGAACCACACACAGCCTTGGGGACCACCTCCCTATCACCTGAGGCTTAAGACAACTTCCTTGCTCTCCCCTGGCCACCTGAACCCACAAGAACGCCAAAACAGAATGAGGGGGAAAGCCACCTACTTTCTCCTACTGAAAATAGCTGAGCAGGAATAATGTCTTTGCCTGATAAAAAAAAAAAAAACAAAATTTCCCTTTGTATAGCCTAGCCAAACCTGGGAGCTGTCCAGCTCAGGCCTTGAGGCCCCACAGAGCTGTCCACTCTGCTGGTGCAGCAGAGTAGCTCAGGGTCCAAACCATTCCCTGGCAGAGCCAACAAACCTCCCTCCCGCTGCTGGCCCAAGAACAGGGGCATCACTCACTCTCAGCAGCAAGGTCCCGGCTGACGAAGGCAGCATCCACGTCCTCCAGCAGGATGATGCTCTGCTGTGGTGCCACACTCAGGAGGTGATTGAGCCGGTCATCAGAGAGGCTGCGGTCACTGAGGCTCAGCAGGCAGATACTGTACTGCAGCTCCCCAGCCAGGGCTGTGCTGGGAAGGACCCAAACCACAGGGGTGAATCATAGCAGGAAAGCCCAGAGCAGAGGAAGAACCAGACCTCCCTGCCCAGCAGCAGGAGAGAGGGCAGAGGCATCCTCCTCCCAGCAGGGATCAGATATGGGAGGTAAATAGGAGCTCCTGCTCAGCCCCCTGGTGCCACTACAGCACTGTGCAAGGCAAGGTTGTGAAGGATTCATCATCTCAACCTGTCACAGGGCCAGCAACGCAAACACCAAGCATCAGACAGGAGACACAGCCCTCTCCTGCATTTCAAACCCACCAGAGACTGCTGTGCCCCAGACCAGGCAGCTGACAGGAAAACTCTCATTAGTCAGCCAGTAATACTCACATGAAGCTGCTTTTCCCGCAGCCAGGAGGACCGTACAGAAGGTAACCTCTTCGGTAGGGGATCCCTAGGAAGACAGTGCCCTTTTAGGAATCAGCTGGGTTGCTCTGAGCACTCTCCCCTAGAGCTGTGGGCCTGTGCTAAGCACACACAGAAGATACAGCAGGCAAGCAGCAGAGAAAAAAACTCTGCAGCTGTTTCCAGAGAGGACCATGGGCATCCTGTCCCACCACACATCAGTGTCACCAGTGATGAACTCCATGGCTTACTGTGGTTTCCAGGATTGGATTGAGGCCTGACCTCAGCACCTGGGCTCACTGTGTTGCAGGATCTGCCCAAAGTGGTGCCTAACAGCCATGGCTGCAGGGAAGACATAAGGAGCCATGATAGTGAGGACACCACACCAGAACCTTGCCTCTGTCGCTGTACCACTTGGGGTTGCTGATGAACTCCTTCACGTCCTGGACCAGCCTCTCCGACACTCCTTCCTCCAGCACCACAGAGCTGAGGGGCCGGCGGCGGCGGGGGAAACCAAACTGCCGCCACTCTGCCCCCATGGCCGTGTACATGACTGTCTTCCCCTCCTGCTCCTGCAGCGCCAGCTCCCGGGCTGCAGAGAGAGCAGAGGGGAGAGCTTGGCAGGGAAAGATCTCCCGTAGAGACCTGTGCATCTCCAGGGAGCAAGATGCTCCCAGCAGGACCTCATGCAGCTCCTCTACAGACCTTCCTGCAGGATATTGAAGAAGATCTCACGGTTGGTGCCCAGTGCAGTGAAGGTGACAGACTCCCAGGGGGTGCCTGTGTTCAGGTCGATCATCTGCTTCTCCCGGTTGCGCTCAATGCGGATCCACTTCTTGCGATACCTGGGGTGGAAAGACAGGGTTGCAGACAGTGGCTCAGCATCACTCACTGCACCCAGTGCGGTTCATGCATCAAGAACATTCATCTCAGGTAAAGAAATAACCTTACACTGGTGAATAGACTGCTCTCACCACCCTCAATCTTGGGCTCTAATCCAGACCCAAGGAGGACACAGGATCCTCACTGCTGCCTTCACAGGACCTCCAGGTTGGAGTTGCCTTGCCAGAATGAAGGTTAATCCCCAGAGTGCTTTCCCCTGCCCTCCCTTACCAGATGAAATGGTCCCCAGGGCTTGGCACAAAGTCGAATTTGGTGCTAACGCGCCCACTTTCATGCTGCAGGTACGACGTCTCCACACTGAGGTGCTGCGTGTGCTTGGCATGGTGGGAGATCCAGTTCAGCAGCCAGTGGTAGCTCTTATCACTGCTGGGCACCTCCAAGGTGATCATATAATGGCGTCTGAAAGCCACCAGCCCAAACTGGGCCCCTTTACGGGCAAATGCCAGGGCTGTGCCCAATCCGACAAGGCCGAACCCAGCCCCAAAGTACGGGTTATCCTTCAGCGCTAACACAAAGTCAGAAAAGGGCATTGTGGGAAGTTAAGTGGCTCCTGTTCCACAGCATCTGGTCTCTATGCTCCAGAAACAAACCTGTGTGGGAAGAGAAAGACGTAATGGCAGCAGGAGACACAATTGATCTCCCGCAGTTCCCTGCCTGCAGGCCACTGGGTGAGACAGGCAGGAGAGAGCTGGAGGTTCTCAAACAAGCACAGGGACATCTCTTGCTTCTTCAGCCACAACAGCAACCCCAGACTTTTAAGCAATTTTATTCTTTAAGCAGCTAGAAATCATGAGCACTGCCATTACTTAAGGTTTATTGTTTTAAAAAGCTGAAATACGTCCGCAGGCTGAGTTCAGAGCCTCTCCTTTGTTGCTCGCAGGGGGCACATGGCTGTGGTGGAAGCAGCACCTCCATGTGGGCCCCCACCGCATGCTGAGGAGACTGGAAGCTTCCCCAGCTCCTTCAGCAGGGGTCTGTCAGACGCAGGAGATGAATGGGAGCCTCCCCGGACGGGCACACGGACACGCTCTGCTCCCCCAGGCAGGATCCCACCTCCCCTAGAAAAGGCCCTGACCCCACAACGCGGGCTCCTTCCCCAGCCACGGGCCCATGGCAGGGTCCTCCTATAGCAGCTGGGCCTTCTCCCCCGCAGCCCCTGTGGGACACCAGCCCTACACCGGCCCTCGTTCACAACCAGGGCCCAGACCCAACCGCTTCGCTCACCCCATCCACGGCTAACGCGCCCCTACCCCGCCGCCCCTCACCTCCCCGCAGCGACGCTCTGGCCCGCGCCGCGCCGCTCTCTATGTCCCCGGCCCTCACTTCCGCCCGAAGCCGCTTCCGCCTGGCTGCCGGCTCCGGCGCCGCCGAAAGGAGTCGGGCGGGCAGCGGGGCAGAGCGGAACGGCACAAAGGGGGACGCTCCCGCCCCTCGGCGATCACTGGCGACATGGGCCGGAGACACCGGGGCCCGGTTTGAGGCCCCGGCCCGGGGCGGAGGGATAGGCCGGGGCTGCAGTGCGAAAGGGCTGGGGCGGCGCTGGCCGAGCGGAGACTCGCGGTGGGCACCTCCTCGCCGGAGGCTGGGTCTGGGGGCTGGGTCGGGGTTGGTGCTGCAGGCTGGGCCCGCGGAGCCAGTCCTGGCAGCGGGGCTCGGTGTAGGCCTGTGGGCTTGGTGCAGGGCTCCTCGCAGCCCCAGCTCGCTGGTGGCAGTGGGTTGTGCCGGTAGCCTGCTTGGGGCACAGCAGAAGGGAGCCAGCTTTGAGATACCCCAGTTGATACCCTGCCTAGGGACTGGCACTGCAGGCTGCCCCTCAAAATCCTGTAGCACCCCTGGAGCTCTGCACTGTCCCTGTTTAAAGCACTTTCTTCTGTTTCAGAGTGGGAGGCCCAGCACCAGCCAGTGTCCAGTGGCAATGAGCGCAGAAGTGGCTGTGTGTGAGAGTGCCAGCAGGGAGATGGAAGCCTTGTGCTCGGAGCTGCTCCTGCCCACACCAGGAGAGGCAGGAGCTGTGGGAAGCTCCTGTGTGGCCAGCACCAGCCCAGCCAGGACACCCCTGCTGACTGCCAGCCAGGACTTGCTGCTGGCAGAGGCATCAGTGCCCGAGGAAGGGGCTCATGCTGAAGGAAACAACATGGAAATATTCATAGAGGCGGTGGCTGGCGACATGGCACTGAGCAACTCAGCCAATGCCACAGGTATGGGGTGCAGGGAGGGTCCCATGGCAGTCAATGGAGAAACGGTGTGCAGGTGGGGAGGGGGGGATATGAGAGCTTTGTTCAGGTTGTCAGAAGGGACCAAGCAGAGATCTCTCCCCCAGACTACTGTCCTCAACATGCTTTTCACCTAGGTCCAGTGTGGGCATGTCCTGCTGGGAACGGGGGCCTTACATCCCTGTGTGTCCCAAACTTCCTACGGGACAGATCTCGTTATTGTGGTTACCTGTGTGGTGCTGTCCCCTCTCTTATGGGAGGTGCCCTGTGATATCCTAGGACAGGGGAGTACTGTGATTCTTCAAACTGTGGTTTGTGGTAATAGGGGTTTATCCTCTTTGTCCGGAGCTGGAGCTGAATTGCCAGTCCCAAGCTCTGGGCCTGACAAAAACTGTTTCTTATTGCTTACATTTCCTCCTTACAGAGGTGCTGGTTAAAGTAGTGGAGCTATATTTCTGCGAGAAGTGTGGCCAGAGCTTCCCAGAGGCCTCCCTGCTGTCCCAGCACCAGTGCCTGCTGCTGGCCTCCTCGCGGCACCTGGAGCTGTCTGGGACACTGTTGGCTTCTGCCAATGAAGGCCAGAGTGAGCCAGCGGGCCTGGAGCAACCCGGAGCTGTCACACAGGAGGGCTCTGCGTCTGAGTGCTTGCGGTGCCCCGTCTGTCAGGAGGCGTTCACACAGCCCAGTGAGCTCAAGGAGCACTTCAGGACACACCGTGCCCTGCTGGGAGCCCTTCCCTGCCCTGAGGAGGGTTGCTGCTTTGCCACGGAGGACCGCAAGCAACTGCGCAGCCACCTGCGTCGCCTGCACGGGGCCTCCCCTGTGTCCTGCTCCTACCGTGCCTGCCCTCTGCTGTTCCCTAGCCACTCTGCCATGGAGCAGCACCACCGCACACACTTCCCCTTCCACTGCAGCCACTGCAACTTTGTTACAGCCAATTCCAAGCTCTTCTGGCAGCATAGGAAGGGCCATGCTGTGGAGACTCCCATCGAGACACCTGAAACTGGTGGCCCTCCTGGCTCAGCCGCCCACAGCCTCGAGCAGCGCTGTGTCCTGCCATCAGGTACGGCTGGGTGCAGGGTTGGGGTCAGTGGGTACTGCAGAGGATGACTGTGTCCATGCATCCCAGTTGCAACTTGGAGAAGTAGGGGTTGAGGCTGTACTGCTGGAAGGCCATAGAGCCTGTGTTCCTTCCTCCCTCTGGCATAGATTGTGTCCCCATCTTAGCCAGGAGGTTTCTTGCATGCAGGGGGGTAGGTACGTGTCTTTTGCCTGGAGCATGATGATCTCTACCTTTCCCTACTGAAGCAGCAGGACAGGAGGAGACAGGGAATTGTGACTCTGGCAGGAAAGCCACTACAGCAGAAGCCAGGCCAGAAAAGCCTGCAGCCACCAGGGAGGGCTCCTTGGAGGGTCGGAAAGCATCAGGTGGAGAGGAAGACTCCAACAGTGGTGAGAATGAGTCTCCAGAGGAGGATGGTGAGAGCCCATGCGAAGGTGAGGCCAAAGAGGATGAGAAAGCAGCTCCTGAGAAAACCAGAGTGCCACAAACGCAGCACTTCAAAGGTAGGATGTTGGGCCCTACCATGAGCTGCCTGTATTGTGTAGAAACAGTACAGCCTCCAGACTGGCAGGGAAATGTGGCCAGGCTGGTGGGCCCTGGGGGTTCTCTGCTGTCCAGCAGCCCCACATCTCCTGCATATACCAATGCATTGCTCCTGCTGCCCTCTGCCCAGTCAGACATCCCTTCTTTTGCCCATTCATAGCTGCTACCAGGTGCAGGCAAAAGCAGCCAAAAGTGTGTCTGGCTTTGGGGATCAGTGGCACACAGGCAGGCACGATTTAGGCTGTGCTTTGCTGGTGTTGAGCTGGAGAGAGCTCACCTGTCCCATCCTGCTATGTGACCATATATGTGTATAAGCCCTCCCCCTGGCACAGCTGGATCAGGGAGAAAACATTTTCCTGTGCTCTCTGTTCCCTGCTGACAGCTGCCCCTCCTTTGCTATCACAGGGGATGTCATGGAGGGCTCTGAGTACCTCTACAAAACCCACATGTGCCCTGAATGCAAGCGGTGCTTCAAGAAGCGGACACACCTGGTGGAGCACCTCCACCTGCACTTCCCCGACCCCAGCCTGCAGTGCCCCAACTGCCACAAGTACTTTACCAGCAAAAGCAAACTGAAAATCCACATGATGCGAGAGACAGGTGAGAAGACCCATCGCTGTCCGCTCTGCAACTACAGCTCAGTGGAGAAGAACGCCCTCAACCGGCACATGGCCAGCATGCACGAGGACATTTCCAACTTCTACTCGGATGTTTACTCCTGCCCTGTCTGTGATGAGAAGTTTCGTCTGAGCCAGGCCCTCAAAGAGCACTTGAAGACTCACAAAGCTGAGCCCAAGAGGCTGAGCTGCTTCCAGGGGGGCTGTGACTACTGTGTGGAGGACCGGAAGGAGTTTGTTCGTCACCTCAAGGATGCCCATAGCATCAAGGCAGTGGAGTGCAAGTACCATGCTTGCTCGCTGCTCTTTGGCACAGCCGAGGCCATGGAGGCTCACCGAAAAACCCACTACGCCTTCCACTGCCAGCAGTGCGACTTCATCTGCTCCAACAAGCACGTTTTCCGCAAGCACAAGAAGCAGGGGCACCCAGGCAGCGAGCAGCTCCAGTGTAGCTTCTGCCCCTATGCCACGTTCAACCCTGTGGAGTTTCATGACCACGTGGGCAAGATGCACGCCAACGAGAAGATCCACAAGTGCAGCGAGTGTGCCTTCGCCACCGCGCACAAAAGGGTGCTTATCCGGCACATGCTGTTGCACACTGGTAGGTGTCTGCTGTGGGCATCCTGAGAGCCAGGGTGGGATGGAAGTCCTGTCCTGGCTCTGGGTGAGCAGAGAGGGCGGGTCAGGGCTCCTGGGTGGTATCTCTGGCTCTGCCACCCTAGAGTCACTTGGCTGAAGTCATGGTGTGCCCCCATCCCTGCTGCTATCCCCCAGCTCCTGCTGAGAGGAGGTAAACTGTGTTGTTTTATCTGGTCATCATGCTGAGGGTGTTCCTGTGTTGCGTGTAGGAGAGAAGCCTCACAAGTGTGAGCTCTGCGACTTCACATGCCGGGATGTGAGCTACCTGTCCAAGCACATGCTGACCCACTCTAATGACAAGAACTTCATGTGCACCGAGTGCGGGTACATTACCAAGTGGAAGCACTACCTGAACGTCCACATGCGCAAGCACACTGGAGACCTCCGGTATGAACCCTGGCTCCTCTGGCCTGCAGCATAGTCAGGGCTCCCTAGATTCTGCTCCAGGGGTCTGCTGCTCTGGGCTGCATTGTGTGCCAGACCCTTGTTGCCTGGGGGATAGCTACAGCCTGCTCTGTCTGGCAGATAAGAAGTGTGGTCTTCCAGTTTGCAGATTGTTACCAGCATGGTGCTGTGGAGACAAAGCTGCTTTTGGTATCTCTGCCACTAAGGAGGTGTATTAGCATATAAGTGCAGCTCTGAGCCTGGGTTCATGGTCTCTGCTGATGTTCATGGGCCAAGGCCAGCTTGGGCATGTACAGGACTCTGCCAAAATATGGTTTTCTGTATTATCACCTCCTCTGAGTCTAGTCTCCCTCCAGGATGCTGGAGTGACAAGTGGGGGAGTGATGTGGTCACTTTATGGAATATTCAGAGAATCTATCTCCCATCCCCAGACTGGGGGTGTAAAGCATCAGGAGTGCCAAGGGCTACAGCAGGAAAGAGTTGCCTGTGGTAAGAGCTGCCTCGACAGCAAAAATCAGATATGGCAAACCAAACAGAACCCCTTCCCCATGTGCCTGGGATGGGGAAGTGGAGCTCGGAATGCCTGACTGGGCTCAGCCTGCCCCAGCTCCTCATGCTGTCTGACCAGTTCTGCTTTCCCCACAGGTACCAGTGCAACCAGTGCTCGTACCGATGCCACCGTGCTGACCAGCTGAGCAGCCACAAACTGCGGCACCAGGGCAAAAGCCTGATCTGCGAGGTGTGTGGCTTTGCCTGCAAGCGCAAGTATGAGCTGCAGAAGCACATGCAGGCAAAACACTCACAGAACTACCAGGTACCTGTCTTCCAGTGCCAGTACTGCACTTATCAGACCAAGTACAAGCAGGCACTGCTGAACCACGAGAACTGCAAGCACACCAAGCAGAAGGAGTTTCGCTGCGCCCTCTGCTCCTACTGCACCTTCAGCAACACCAGCCTCTTTTTCCACAAGCGCAAGATTCATGGCTATATCCCTGGTGACAAGGACTGGCTGGAAAACTATGCCAGCAAGGAGCTGGAGATAAGCTCACCTGAGGCACTTTTTGGCTATGAGCTTGATGCAGCCCTGCATGTGGATGCCAGCTCACCCCTTGCTGGCAAGGAGCAGTGGGCAAAGGCAAAGCCATCCCAGCTGGAATCTCAGAGGGAAGAGGGCTATCAGCAAGCACTCGTGGTGCCCCTCATTGGGCAGGATGCCATTCCACCAGAGAGCAGCAGTGAGGCAGAGAGAGATATAGGTGAGGGGGAGCAGAGCTGTCCTGCAGCTGGTGATACCCTAAGAGATGACTGTGTGCAAGGAGACACTGTCACAGGCTCAACTGAGCTCACTACTTCTGGGGATGGGGCAGAGAGCTGCAGTGTGCACTTGGAGGCACTGAGTGTCCCATCTGAGCCCCTCCTGGAGCATTTAACTGAAGAAACCTGTGCAGCACAGCCAGAGAGTGTGGAAATGCTTTCCTGCAAGGAGCCTCCCACAGCCTGTGAGATGCTGGGCTCCCGGGATGGCCTTGGCTTGGAGGACAATGACAGTACGCTTGAAGGCATCCCAGATTTTGAGGAAGAGGAGGCAGATGTACAAGAAGATGAGGCACTGGGGCTGGCGGGTAGCACAGAGGCAGGAGACAGACAGGGAAAAGATGCCCTAATGCAGGCCACAGGCCGTCTGGAGGGATCATGCTCAGACCACCACAGGCTGGTGACAGATACTAAGATGAGAGAGAACAGCCAAGCTGAGCTACCTGGGGCCTGGCTCTGTGTGCTGAAGACAGCAGAGCAAAGCCACCCACCTGTCCCAGGGGACATGGTCACCTCGAGTGATGATGCCAGGGGCAGCTCTGAATTGGTGCTGAAGGCTCTGCGGAAGCAGGACAAAGAGCAGGCGGAGACACTGGTGCTGGAGGGCAGGGTGCAGATGCTGGTGGTGCAGTCAGAGAGCCAGATCTTTAAGTGTGAGAAGTGTTCATACATCACTCGGAAGGAGAAGTCCATGTCCCTGCACTCTAAAGCCAGCTGCCAGAGCCGCCGGGCCCCACTTGTGTGCTGCGAGTGTGGTGCTAGCTTTAAGCAGCAAAGGGGGCTCAACACCCATCTTCTCAAGAAGTGCCCAGTTCTCCTGAAGAACAGCAAGATCCTCAAGCCAGCTGGGCAGGAGCCACCTGGACTGTGCCAGTCTGCTGACCAGCCTGGTGGTAATGGTACAGAAATGTCAGAGAGCAAGAAGGGAGGCTCAGAGGAGTCTGAGTGTGCCAAGAGCCCTTGGGAAGCTCAGCTGCTTCCTGATAAAACACAGGCAACAGGCAGTCCATTGGCTGGGGAAAGTGCATCAAGCTGTCCTGCCCCTGAGGGATCCCTACCAGGTGACAGCACAGAGGTGGCGGAAGAGCCTCCCCAGCAAGGGGACAGGGCTGACCCAGGTGGAGCTGCTTGTCCCCTCCAACCTGGGAAACCCTTGGGTAAATACCGGCTGGAGGGAGGGAAGCTGCACTGCAACGCCTGCTCCTTTGTGTGCTCCCGTGTCTCCACCATCACCTCCCATGTGGAAGACGGGTGCCGAAGCCTAGAGCAGTTCTGGTGTTCCCTGTGCCTTGAGGCCTTCCGCTCCCAGCGGGCCCTGAAGAGTCACTGTGCTGAGAAGCACATCTTGCATCCTGAGGATAGACCCCGGAGCACCAAGCTCCATGAGGGGGACCTGGCCACCACTGAGACAGGCCAACCCAGTGAGCTCCTGCTGGGTGCAGCCCCTCTGAAAGCCACCCTGCCTAAGAGGAGGCGTTTCTCCTGCCCCACCTGCCCCTTCACGTGCCACCAGGAACGGGCCATGAAGACGCACAACAAGAGGGGCTGTGTGACCCTGGGTGAGTTCCGCTGTGCCTCCTGCCCCTTCACCTCTAAGGTGGCCAAAGCCCTGCGGCTGCACCGCAAGCTGCACCGCAAGCACTACAGCAAGCGGCCGCAGCTGCAGTGCCGCCAGTGTGAGTTCACCTGCAAGCAAGCCCGCTGCCTGCGGCAGCACATCCACATCAAACACGAGGGGGTGAAACCGCACAAGTGCCGCTACTGCGAGTTCAGCACCACGCGGCGCTACCGCCTGGAGGCCCACCAGTCCCTGCACACCGGTGTGGGGCGCATCGCCTGCGGCATCTGCAGCCAGACCTTTGGCACCAACTCCAAGCTCCGCATCCACCGCCTGCGGGTGCACGAGAAGACACCCACCCATTTCTGCCCGCTCTGCGACTACAGCAGCTACCTGCAGAACGACATCACCCGCCACATCAACAGCTGCCACCATGGCGAGCTCAACTTCGGCTGCTCCCGCTGCGAGGCTCGCTTCAGCTCCGAGACAGCTCTCAAGCAGCACGTCCTGCGGCGGCACGAGGAGAAGGTGTCCTATGGCTGCCCCCGCTGCGGCTTCATGTGCCACAGTGAGGCCACGCTCAAGTGCCACGTGCAGAAGCAGCACCCGCACCTGGAGTGCAGCACTTGCAAGGAGACCTTTGCCACGCGGGAGGTGCTGGAGGAGCACAAGACGCAGCATTTCAGCCACCGTTGTGAGCTGTGCAGCTTCGCAGCCAAGGAGCGGCAGCAGCTGGTGCGGCACTACATGGAGAGCCATGAGCCAGCTGCCCCCCAGGACAAACCCCTGCACTGCCCCTTCTGCGACTTTGCCTGCCGCCACCAGCTCGTCTTTGACCAGCACATGAAGGGCCACGGGGGCACCCGTGTGTACAAGTGCTCAGACTGTGAGTACACCACCAAGAACAGGCAGAAGATCACGTGGCACATCCGCATCCACACCGGCGAGAAGCCCTACAAGTGCCACCTCTGTAAATACGCCTGTGCTGACCCCTCGCGTCTCAAGGTGAGAGTCCTGCTTGGGGATGTATCCTACTGCATCTACATGGGTTGGGGGAGTTCCAGACATGGGCATTTGGGGAAGAAGTAATTCCCAAGGAGATTTTGTCCTGTCCTCTTCTGTGGTGCATACAGGAATAAGAGGTGAGTAGGTAAGACTCACACGGGTCCTATTTGTTTCTTCCTTGCTCCCTGCTGTTGCAGATTAAGGGGAAAGGGAATTTGTAGCAAGCAAGAAGGTGGGCAGCTCTTTGACTTCACTACTCATCCCACTCACGTCTCTGGTGTCCTCTGCATGCAGCCTTGCATCACGTGAAGCCAAGTTTGTCTGCCCGCTGGCTTGCAGCATGCTCTGTGGCAACAGTTAGACACAGTGCAAGGAAAGCTCAGCTTTCCTGCAGGCAGAGCAAGACCCTGCCCTCATTTCTGTAGGTGATCAGCATCCTCCCATGTGGTAAAGGGCCTTTCCTAGAACGGGAGTGCCAGGCGTGGGGTAATGGAAAGGAAAATGGTCTGGTTTTGCTAAAAGAAATACTGACTTTTTTAATGGCTGGGCTCAGTCGGAGCCCTCTGGGACCGTCTGGGAGAGGCTGTGCAACACGCTTGGCTCAGGGCTTGCTCTGTTGGTCTGAGATTTAAACTGGACTTTGTCCTTAATACTGAACAGGGGAAAAAAGTCTGTGCCATCCACAGGCTGGGAGAGGAGTATGAGCATCTCATCCTGACCTCGCTCTGGATCCCCCCCTGCCCATAGTCGGCCGAGCAAGCAGACAATCCCCCTTGCCCCTCACAGTTTGAGATGTCAGAGCTGTCTTTGAGCTCCTCACTAGCGTCCCAGAGCCCTGCACATTCCCAGGGTAGGGAAATGGCCTCATCCTAATGCTGCCCTCTTGCCCTGTCCCCAGTACCATATGCGGATCCACAAGGAGGAGCGGAAATACCTCTGCCCTGACTGCGGCTACAAGTGCAAGTGGGTGAACCAGCTCAAGTACCACATGACAAAACACACGGGTGAGTGATGCCCACTGGGGTGGGCCATGGGGCAGCAGGGAGGGTGTTGGGGATGCGGGGATCCCTGCTACCTGCTTCTTTTGCCACAGTGTTGCAGCTGGAGGCAGAGGAGGACCACAGGAGGAGTTGGGGGTAGCACACTGGTGTGTTGCTGGGTCAGGGACAGTGGCCTGGGGCAGGAGGGAAAGCGGGGTGGTATGGACCCCAGGCGCCATGTTGTGCCTGCTGAAACAATGGGGACTAATGCTGTTACAGGGGATGGTGAGACACGTGGGATGGAGGGCACTGCCCCCCTGCCCCATGCCAGTGCCATCCCCTTCCCTATCACCACAGGCCTAAAGCCATACCGCTGTGATGAGTGCGAGTACCGTACCAACCGTGCAGACGCCCTGCGGGTGCACAAGGAGACACGGCACCAGGAGGCTCGCTCCTTCATCTGTGAGCAGTGTGGTAAGGCCTTCAAGACCCGCTTCCTCCTCAAGACCCACCTGAAGAAGCACAGTGAGGAGAAGCCATACGTCTGCAACGTTTGCGGGCGAGCTTTCCGCTGGGCGGCCGGCCTACGCCACCATTACCTGACCCACACCAATGAGCACCCCTTCTTCTGCCGCTATTGCCCCTACAAGGCCAAGCAGAAGTTCCAGGTCATCAAACACATCCAGCGGCATCACCCTGAGCGTGGGGCTGGAGACCCCAGCCAGGGGGTGGGCAAGGATCCCAGCACACCCACCATTCACCTCCATGCTGTGCAGAGGGAGAGACAGGCAGAGGGGCCCACTGGCATGGAGCAGGAACAAGGGTGTCCCACAGAGAAGGGTGGCACTTTGCAGTGAGGCCAGATCCTGACTGCTTTAAGGCCCTGGTGGCACAGGCCTGCTGCAGAGATGTATGTGTGTGTATAGTCATATATGTATATGTGTTGTAAAATATGCAGCTGTATAAAAGGAATCTCTCAGCTCCTTTTAATACTGTTTTTTTGGGACCTGTTTGAAGCCCTCTGCAAACAGTGGGCCAGGTGCCCACAGGGAAAGAGCACAAGCACAAGCCCAGCTCCCTGTCTCTTCCCCAGCACCACTGGACCCAAACCAAAGCTTGCCTGAACAATTTATTAGGTTGCTTACAGAGAAAGGACATGGCAAGGGTTAGAAGGGGCTGGGGACTATGATGGGGCTTTGCAGGGTTGGGGGCAGCAAGGACTAACTCCTTTCCCAGCTTTACTCTGGGGTTTGTTCTGCTCCAGCCTTGCTCCCCTAGCTGGGGGATCAGCCCCTGTGGCAAAGCTGGGGTGCTGTGCATCATCTCTCTCCTCCCCATGGCCAAGCTGTGCCTGTAGGCCAGCGCACGATGCATGTGGGAGGGCAACACGGCTGCACCAGCACAGACCTCATGCTCACATATGGGAGGCAGTATCCCAAACCTGAGAGGGGAAGGGAGGTCAGTGCCTTTTCCCAGACTTCTGAGGCTACTGCAAGAGGGGCACAGCAGCGATGATGATGGGGATGACACAAATGGCTCAAGAAGAGGGCAAGGCAGTTGGTTCCGTGGCTCTAGCTCTATGGCTCCAGCCCCTCGGGGCTGGCTGTATGGCTTCCATCCGGGTCATGCTCACCCCAGGAGTTCAGTCCTGCTCAGGGCCAGGTGGCTCAGTGATGCGGATGTGGACAAAGAGCGAAGAGGGCGGGATGCTGGTGCCATCCTTGGAGAGGAGATGGATGTGGCGGTAGCCTGCAGGGGGGACACTGAGGCTCTTGCTGACCGCTGTCCCCACTCAGCACCCAGCTGAGCCCCCAGACACTGTTGCAGGGCTGCCCTGCGCCCCACCACTCACCGGGTTTGATGTTGGCAAATGCGAGGGTGAACTGGCCCACAAAGTCATTCCTGGAGGTCTTGTCATAATCCTCCACCACAAAGCGGACGAGGGCCAGCTCAGGCACATGGAGCTGGAACTGGAGTGTCTCATCCCAGTGGGGGTTAAACCCTGGGAAGGGAGAACTGGTGCTGGGAGGGCAGGGGGAGGTTGCCTGCGTGCAGCAGGGTCCCTTGTACCCCTGTGGGGCTCACCATTGTTCTCAATGTACTTGGTCTCCTGGCGTGCCTGGTCTGCAGGGACTCCATGGATCTCCACACGCACCAATGGGTCAATGACTTCTCCGTCCTTCCTGTTGGCCACTTTGGGCAGCTGCTGCCCACTGATCACCTGCAGGAAGGGGCAGGGACCCCATGAGCAGCCAAACCAATCTGCCAGCAGGCTGCTCAGCTCCAGCACACTGCCCACTGGTGTCCCCACCTGGACCTGGACCTGGGACCCATAAAGACAGCCACAGCTCCACAGGGTCTCTCCTCAGCCCCATACCTGGATTGTCAGGGTGATGGGCCCAGAGCCCTCCCGGCTGCTGGGGTCACTGGGGTTGAAGAGAGTCCTCTCGTCCCTCATGAAGGGTGGTTTGAGCACATAGCCGCAGCGGCCATTCTGGCTGAAGAGCCCATCACACAGGTCCATCTCCGTGCCAGCTGTCTGGAAGTTCAGGGCCACTGTGGGAAGGTGGCAAGGGAAGGGTTCAGGACAGCTTGGAGACAGCATGCCCTGCTTGGAGCTGAGAATCAGCCTGTCCTGTAACCGGAGTAGTGCAGGGCTGCACCAGGGGACAAGGTACCGATGCCTGGGTACCCCTAGGCTCCCCAGGGCAGAGCGCGAGCCTGCAGCCAGACCTGCAGCTATCATGGTAGCTGGCTCCAGCACGGGTATCAATGGTGCCCTTTGGCAGAGGAACCAGGGCATCTTCCCCACCCTGCAGCCCCGATGCCCCCCAGCCATACCGATCTGGCACCCCACATTCCACATCTCCTGCGGGTTGTAGTTGGAAGAGTCAGTCCGCATCCCGCTGGGATAGATGCGTGTCAGCTGCCAGGCATTGTGGCGCACAAACTCATTCCCTAGGGATGGAGCATGAGGGCCACTTGTGGGGTTAGTCCCTGGTCTGCACCCACATGTGCTGTCCTCCTTCCCTCCCTTCAAGCATCCCTTCAAGCATCCCTCCATCCATCCACCCACCCACCCACCCATCCATCCATCCATCTGCCTGTCTGCCTGTCCGTCTGTGCATCCATCCATCCATCCATCCACCCATCCACCCACCAATTCTTGTCCCTTTCCCGTCCCAGGAGCATTTTCTGTGGACAGGGAGGGAACCCCGGTGTCTGAGGGAACCTACACCTGAGGAAGCTGCCTGCCCCCAGCACCCCAGCCCAGTCCCCTGGTGCCACTGTCCCCTCCATCTCACCAGCATCCCTGATAAGCTTCCTGGCCTTGGCCTCAGAGAGAGAGGAGATCTCGGAGGGCCGGGAATGGCTTCGGGCCTCCTGGAAGCCCTGGAAGGACACGCTCTTGCAGTAGACAACACAGTCAGACAATGCTTGTGCCAGGCTCTCCTTGTCCTTCTGCAAGGCAGAGCTACACTGAGTCCCTGTGGATGGAGATGGGAGCACCGTCTCACAGCACTCCACCAGGACAGGGGGCTGTAGAGCCCTGGGCAACGAGAATGTGCTGGGGGTGGCAGCATTCCCACCATGGGCAGCCTTCATGCCGTGAACGAAGAAAGCAGGTGAGTGCCAACAAAGGGCTGTCCCCCTGCCTGGTGATGGCTCTGCAGTCCCTGCCTCTTCTCTTAGCACTGGGATGTCACCATGTCCCATAGCTGTGCCCAGGGCTCAGTAATCCCAGACAGTCCGCAGCCCAGTCTGCTCACCTTCACTCTCCGCCTCTCCTCCTCTGCCTCTGCCCCGTTGTCATCATCAGACATATCAGGACCCTCATCCCCTGGGCCATCCAGTGTGTCCTCCAGCCGTCCGATCTTCTTCCCCTTCAGCAGGATCTTGTGCTTCAGCTCCTGCAAGGTGAGGATAAAGTGATAGGCACCTCGGGGTGCCCATCTCCTCCATGGGATTTTCTGTCCCCTGGGATCCTGCACTGCTCGGGGCCATCACCACCAGCTCCCTTCAGCACTCATGAGGGGAAAGGGTAGGAGGGCTCTGCTCCGCTGTCTGGTTCTGCAGGGCATGGGGAGACAGCCTTAGGGAAAGGTTTGGGACCTGCTGTGAATGTGAGGATACAGCATCCCCAGGGTCCCTGAGTGTTCCATCAGAGCAGGAAGATGCTAGACAGAGGCATCCTTCCCTCTGGAAGCAGAGCCACCTCCTCACCCCTCTGCCAGACAGGACAGCAATGCCCAATGCAGACACACTGTCCCTACCTCTGGGGATGGGAGCTGGGTAGGAACGCGCCCATCAGTGGTAGTGGTGAGGAGCTGTTCCCCCAGGATGGTCTTGAGCTGCTGGGCCAGGACCTCCTGCTGCTCCATGCTGCAGTGGTTCTCCAGGGACAGGATCACCGGGTAGTCCGAGGTCTGTGGAGCAATGTGCACAGCCAGAGATCAGCATCAGTGCAGTTGGGAGCTCCCACAAGGACTTTGCCCAGGTGTGATCAGTGCCAGGATGGAGAACCCCACGAGTGTCCTTGTGTCCCCCTGAGACTTTCGTACTCCTTCAGACCCCCGGCATGCCCCATATCCCATCTGACCCACTCATCTCCCAGGTCCCATCTCACCCCTGCACCCCCAGCAGACTGTCTGCATGTGCTCCCCTCCTCTGGCACAGCACAGTGCAGGGCTGTGGGTCAGACCTCCCAGCTCTGTCCCCCGGGGAAGGGACACATTCACCTCCTTGCCTGTGGTGGGGTCAGTCCTGCTGCAGCACCAGGCATGTGAGCCCCAGCACCACTCCCCTGCCAGAGACTTATCACTGCCCCAAATCAGAGCCACATCCCCAGCACACCAAGGGCCACCCAGGACACTCAACACATAGGAGAGGTACCCTACCTTGAAGGCGTACTTGCTCAAGGTGCTCACCACCTCCCGGAAGGGGATCTTGGAGGTGAAGGTGTGGCCATGGTACACCATGGGCTCCCCATTCGGCCCATCCCAGCAATCCACCTCCAGGCACCGGCACCCCCGTTTCAGAGCCCTAGAGGTGAGTTACCAGCCATGGGGCCATGCACCCAGCCAGGATAGCAGCTGCCTGGTCCCTCTGCCTGAGGGTGCCACCCTACGGGGACCAGGGGAAAACAACCAAGGGTGGGGATGCTGCTGCATGCAGGGCAGGTAGAGCTGGGTTCAGAATTCTCCTTGCTCAGCATCACATAGCATGGCCACAGGTGTATTGGCTCACAGAGGAGTCAAAGGAGCTTCTGGGTTTGCCCCTTGGAGCTGCTTGGGGCACAGCCCTGGAGCAGAAGGGTGCTGGGAGGCAGCTGCGAGGGAACAGACGCTTTACCTGATGTAGCCCTCGATGCTGCTCTGGCCCCGGATCTGGTCCTCTATCAGATATGTGTTGTGGGAGGAGGAGATGAAGTAGTGGCAGAGCGGCTGGCTCATGTCCTGCCACAGCACCTGGTGCCGGGGGTTGAAGATGGAGCCCTCCGGAGAGCAGAGGTACATGAGGAACCCATCAGCACTCAGCACATGGCGAGCCCGGGCTGCAGGCAGAGGGGGAGGCTCAGTGACAGCCAGGGACTCAGATGAGGTAGGATGGGGGCAAATGGTGCTGCTGGGGGCTCCTGGCATCCCCAACCTGGTGGGCACAGCTGCTGCCAGAGGCTGGGGCACAGGAAGAGGTGCCCCAGGGCAATAACATTGAGAAAGTGGGCAGTAGACCCAAAGCCAGAGCTTTTACTGCGTGACTGTCAACCTTCTACACCAAATTGGACCAGGAATGGGCCAGAAAAAGGGGAACTGCACCCAGATCACACCATGAAGTGGCTTCCCCCTGTGCCCACCTGCAGCAGGGTGGGGCTGAGGTTGCCCCTATTGTGGGGCTGTGGGTCTCAGCCCCTTCTTCCCCCCATGCAGAGCAGAGCCTTTCTGTGGGCTGGCTCTCACCTGTCTCCGACGGTTCATACTTGTCAATGAGCTCCATGGCAAGTTCCTCTGTGCCCTCGTCCTCCAGCTGCTCCTGCCGCAGGAAATCCACCAGCTCCAGCAGCGTCAGCTTCTTCCCATCCTCGGAGAAGTCCTGGAAAAGGCTCAGCACCTCCTCCCGCTGTGTGAGAGCCTTATAGAAGAGCACGAACTCCTCCCCTTCCAGCGTTCCTGACTCCGACTTGTCAGCAGTCTGCAAGGGATCTTGTTCAGCACCCAGCCTGGAGCAAAACAGGCTGTCCTGGACACCCCATGGCTCCCAACAGAGGGCACAGAGACTTCATGCCAGCAGCAGTGGTAGGTATCAATGAATGCATGGATGGATGCATGGATGCATGGATTGGCAAATGGAGGGCTGGGTGGGTAGAATGATAGATGGATGGCTCCATGGAGAGTTGGACAAACAGGCGGAGGGAGGAAGGGATAAACAGATGTCTAGTTAGCTCAGTGAACAGATAAACATCTGGATGGACAAAGGAATGGCAGTGAGGAACAGCTGCCTTTGCCGGTTGGGTTGACAGATAAATGAACAAATGGGTATTTGGGTAAACAGGTAGTTAGGTGAACAAATGAATGGATGGATGGATGGATGGATGGATGGATGGATGGACAGAAAAAGTGACCCTATCCTTCTGCAGGAAGATGCTGTGCAGCTTATTCCATCTCCTTCAGGCTCTCCCCAGCCTGTCCTGGCCCTCAGGTACAGTGCTTACCTGGAAGAGCCGCAGAGCGTGATCCTCATTCATGTCCACATTCATCATCTTGAGGAGACGCTGCACCTCCTTGAAGTTCATGCGCCCATCCTTATTCTTGTCGGCTTTCTGGAACCAGTCACGAATCCATGTGCAAGAAACCAGGGCAGATGTTAAGGGAAAGAACCTTGGCTAAGACAGATGGAGCTGGGGAGCACCAGAGGACCACTTTTCCTTTTTCTCTGCATTCTCCCTGCCCTGATGCAGATGGTGAGACCCAGAAGAGCTAAGCACATGGTGGGGCAATGCTGAAGATGCAGTGGCTGGCGGGTGGCTGGAGGTGGGGAAAGGACTGGGTGTGGAGGGCAGAGCAGTGCCTTGCAGGAAGGATATTGGTCTATCTTCTCCCTTTGGTCCATGCTGGTGGCCACCTCTATGAGCTGGCGCAGGCCCTGGACCCAGCACTGCGCCTCCTCTGCTGAGCTGGCAATGAGGTCCAGATTACCCCGGCGGCCGTAGAAGACAATGGTGAAGCAGCGCTCAGGGGGGAACTCCTCAGCCAGGCTCTGCAGCACCTCCGACTGGTGCCCTTCCCGCACTGTCTCCACATCGCTAATGGAGACTGGGGCAGAGGAAGGGGAGGCCTGTATGTGGGGGACAAGGACTGCAGGGCAGGGGACACTGCCCTCAGACATCTCTACTTCCAGCCATCCCTTGTTCCTTCTGTTCTTCCACATCTCCATTGAGCTACCCATCTACCTACACATCCATTCTTCCACCCATCCATCCATCCATCCAACTACTCATCCACCTACACCTCTTTCTGCCTACTCCTCTACTGGCATGCTAGAGCTTCCACTTGTACCAGCTGCAATTCTACTCAGCCCTTGCAACCCATGGGTCCTGCTATGGGCAGGATGCTTCATGAAGAGATGTGGGTGAGAAGAGCCCCCACACGCACATACAGCCTCTCTTGAATGCCCCAGCACCTTTTGCAAGTGTGGCTTCAAGAACCTCCATACATTCACCCCCCTGTTCACTCTGAATCCTACTGATGGCCCCTTGGGCAATAGACAGTAACCAGTACTCACAGGCAGACTCAGTTTTGCCTGTCCTCTTGGACTGGTACCAGATGGTCATGCAGTCTTCCTGCAGCTTGAAGTATCGCTGCTTCTTCCAGCTCTTGGACTTGACTTTGCGCATCAGCGTCCCTTGCTGCATCTTCTCCAGTGTTTCTGTGAGCTGGATGCCTGGTGGCGGCATGGGCTGCATCACTGAGGGTGGGGGAATCTGGGCACCTTGCTCCCTCTCATCTCTAGGACCCCACATGGTCCCTTGAAGTGGGATGGAGGAGGGAAGGAGCCCAGACACACCTCCTTCACCACAGGATGGTGGAAGGCAATTCCCCATCTACCCTCCCCATCCACTCTCAGCGCTGCCAAGCCCACACCCCAGTGACCACAATGCAGTAGGGATGCTCCAGATTTGCCCTGGCTTAAATCGTGGTGTCCTGGTGCCCTGCCCTCCACCTCCCTCCGCTGGGGCACTCACGGGCATTGCAGGGCAGCGATGCCATGGCTCCGGCTCCTCCACGCTGGTGGCCGCTGGGGAGGGAAGGAAAAGAGCTGCTGAGGGGAGTGGGGCCAGACCCCCCGCTGCACCCAGATCCCACCAGGTGGGCTCCTGTGTGCCCGTGCAAGGTGCGTGTGCCCCTGCGCCTGTCTCTGCTGGGTCACTGCCTTCCTGAAGTGTCGAGTTCAGCCGCTGTGCTCATCAAACTTTAATCTGTGTTACTGGGAAGCAGGAGCTCAAAGGGTGTCAGAGGAGAACAGAAAAACCCGTGAGCGTGTGCAGGGGTCCTGGTGCTCCAGGCACTGCTCCCAGGAGAGAGGAGTGACAGAAGTTGGGAACACCGCTCTGGGGGTGCCCAAGAGCAGCCCCCACCACCTGGGAAACAGTCCCCAACCAGCACATATGGAAGCAAGGCTGTGGGAGCAAGGAAGCGGATGCAAAGCAGCGACCCTCAGCTCCCTCAGCCCCTTCTCCCTGAGGAACAGCAGCTCCACGGGGCTGTGACTGCAGCGGCAGCATACAGGGAGTGCGCTGCGACGAGTGGGACTATAAATACAACTGGACTGACAATAAGGCTTTGATTAGGCTGTTAAGACTTTAATTAGACTGACAAATCGCTGTGCTTGTCACCCGGCTGCTGGAGCTGGGCCCATGAGGAGCGGATGCTGCAGATCCGTGGGACAGGATCTGGGTGCAGAAAGGGGCCAGGGGTCCCTGGGGTGAAGGCTCTGAGCTGGGCACTGGGGTGGCAGCCGTGTCCCAGGCCCCTGACTCAGCACTGGTGGTGCAGGGCTGGGAATAGCCGGTGCTGTCAGTGTGCAGGCAGCTGCCAAGCCTGGCTGCCAGACCCTCATGTGCTCCAGGGCCAGACAGCAGCCATGCCCAGCTCAGTGTGGGGATGGTAGGGCTGATCCCAGCACAGCACTGGCCATGGCTGTGGCCCCACTCGGGGGACACACAAGGCACAGAGCTGGCAGTGGCTATTTGGCTGTCCCAAGGGCATATGAGGATTGCCTGTCCACACTCTTGGGGACCTCAGGTGTTGCTGGAGACACAGAGTGGCTGGGGTGCCACCCCAGCTGCCTCCCAGCAGTGCCCCAAGTGCCTGAGCTTCAAGTTCCCTGTATAAGCCCTTTATGTAGGGCTCAGACTGAAGGAATCAGCTGCAGCTGATGCCACAGGGGTACCTTCCAAATTGGACCAGAGCTTGGGGTGCCTGCACCCACAAATAGGGGGGTGGCACCATGCTCCTCTTGTGCCCTGCAGAGTGAGTGCTCTGATGCCTGCTGGTTTGCATAGCCCCAGCAGTGCCCCTCACCACCCAGCGCACTCTCAGCCTCCTGCACCCCACAGTCTGTGGGGACGCAGGGGACAACCCTGGTCACCCATGCTGCCCCCTCCCGCCTCCAGGCAGCACAAAGTACAGCCACTTTGCAGGGTCAGAGCTCCAGGTGCTCACTTAGCCCGTGGCTCCTGTGCTGCAGCAGACAAGGGAACAGAGGGGTGTTTTGGGGAAGCCGGGGGAGAGGGAGAGGCACCGAAGGAGGAGGGGCAGGGAGAGATGCTGGTCTGGGGCAGAGATGGGCTTGGTGTCACCAACGGGTCTGTCCTCTCTGCACCCTGCCACTCATCTGTGCACAGTGGCACTATGCAAGGGAGCTGCCTGCAGCCCCCAGGCCCATGTCCGCACTAAGATTCTGGAGCTAAACTGACGTCCCGCCGTGCTTGCCGTTCCAGGCTCCCGGCACAGCCCTAGAGCTGCGAGCCCTGCCCCAGCCACGAGCCGTGCCTTCCCCACACAGGCAGTGAGGGAAGGGCTTTACCTCCCAGCACAGGGGAGACCCCGGGAGCGAGGATGCACGGACGGAAGCGGCTATTGGGCTCCATGCCTCCAGCCGGGAGCAGCCCGGCCCCACACAGCCTGCCTCGCCCCAGGCTGAGTTATGCCGTCGAGGCGAGCGGGACGGGAGCCAGGGGATGGAGAAACCCAACCCGAGAGCTTCCCGCAGGGCAGCTGCCTCCTGCCAGGACCCAGGGCCAGCCCCAGCCCCCAGCACACACAGACCCAACCGCAGCTTTCCTCCTTGGGGTGACAGTCCCCAAAAGGAGCTGAAGGGGCAGCGGGTGCGAGCGCTCCCAGCAGCTCCAGTGCACAGTGCCCCAGCGGGACTTAACGCCACCACGGGGGGAGAGCCGTGCCTAGAGTAAGGAGGGATCCCACTCCGGGCACCCCACCACCTTCGTGCTGCCCTACTGTGCACACAGACTGTCCGTGTCCCCGCTCTTCGCTCAGCCCCACTGCCTCGCTCAACCTTCCCACCCGCCCCAGGACACGCAGCGGCAGCCGGGCACCGAGCCTGACCCATGAGGCGGAACCAGCCGCCGGCTGGCGGGGTCGGAGGGGCGCGGGGAGCGGGTCGGATGAGGGGCTTTGGGATGGGGCAGCAAAACGCGGCGGTCTCGGGACTCGGGGGAGCTGGGGTGCAAGTGACAACTAAACGCAGAGGAGACAAACCCGCCGGCGCTTCTCCTTCCACGCCACGCCACCCGCCCCGCGCAGCGCTGCCCGAGCCGGGGGTGTCAGCCCTCCCCGCCGCCCCTCTCCCCCCGCGGCGGAAGGGGCGCGGAGAGCGGCAGCACCGACGCGTCCGCCCCGAGGTCTCCCCAGTGCCGCCGGTGAGGTCAGTGCCGCGGACACAAGAGCTCTGCGTGCGCGCCCGGCAGCGCCAGGCTTTTGGAGACGTTCACCACGCGCGTACGTTGCGGCGATGGCTTTGGAGCTGCGCTTTTCCTTGGTTGCAGCCAGACCACAACCTGGCAGGTACTTGTCCGTGCAGTCTCCATAGCGTGTCTGCGGGGGTCTGTGACCCTCCTGTGTGGCACACTGGAAACGAGTTCCTCTGACCAACTCCTCAGGTGTTGGCTGCCGGACTCGACTGTGCCCTTGAATCTCTTGTACGACCAAAATATGACAGATAATAGCACTTGGAGTTATACGGGTGATGGATGTGTTTGAAACCAAGAAACCTGTCTTCAGTACAGCTAGTACTTCTACATCCTTTGGCAATCTCGTCCTGGGATGACATCCTGGTTAAATTCATCTTTGAGGCTTAAAAGGAGAGGTCTGGTGTAGTCTTTACACTGTGTGTCCCCAGGTAGCCTGGGCAACATATTCTCCTTTAGAAAGATACTCCTCCCATTCAGAGTGGTGCTCCCTCCATGCTTCCTGCAGTTCAGGTACTCCCTGCCCAAATGAAATAAAATTACCTTTGATACTTACCTTAAAGTGATTCATGGCATAACCTGGGAAAATACTCCAAATGCTGGGGTTTTTGCGTATCATATATTGTATCATATATATAATATATCATATATATATTATAGAGTTAAATACTATATTATTATATATCATATATCATGTATTGTATGTGATGTTGCCAGCTATTAAGTTAAAACCCACGTATGTGGCTTTTTTCTTTTTGCTGTTAAACACAGCCACAGTTGTTTCACATTTCAGTATTAACATGCAGAATGCCCATAAAAGACAAAGAATGTGGAGTTCATGCTGATATGCTATTTTTGACTCCCGCTTTGAGACCAAACTACTGCTGTACAGTGCATATGGACTGTAAAATCACTGCATGTCTTGGAACATCCTGTCAGGAGACCATATGTGCTACAGCATTTAAAACAAATTTGTTTTGCTCTCTATAACGCTTATGTAACTGCTGCTAAGGTCACTCAAAACCTTGCATATGTGCAGGCAACCAGAATACCTGATGATCTCACTTGAGAATTCTCTGCCCTTTTGTTATAGGTCATTTACACACACATTTTCATGGATGACCTTGGTAAGCCCATTGGAAAGCACATGATCTAGCCACTGCCCCTGAAGACTGCATGCCATGCAACAAAATGCGTATGCAGTTATACAACCCCATATTTGTGTAAAAAACAATTGATGTAAAGGCATCTCCTCTTTACACCACTTAATCTTTTATTCTTGTGATTAACACTGGCTATTTGTTGTCTCAGCGTTTGTAATGGTTTTTAGCTATTGGTAATTAACATCGCAAGAATGCTTAATATGCAAAGAATGGATTGCAGTAACCAAACATTTTCTGTGATAATGAGATTTATCCTATAGCCTCTTGATTTGCTATTAGAGCTCTTGATTATCTTGGCATCCATGCAACATTTCAGAAATGAAAGGAAAACTCAATGCTCTGTGTATTTGGCAGTGAACTGCAGCGCCAGAACTATAGATCTGATGTGCTCATCATGGCAAAAAGGCATTAAATACCTTTGGGAAGGGCCCTATGTGTGTTTATAATACACACCGCCATGCCAGGCCTCCCAGTGTTTTGTTCATTCTGCAAGGCAATTTTTCAGTTACCCCTTGTGCTGGGGATTGAATGGCAATTCATGGGCAAGGCTCTGTTAAAACAGAGACCATGGCTGCCTCAGCCTCACTAACAAGCTAATTCTGTCAAGGACAGCTTGTTTCACATCTTGCTGTGAGCTCTATTTAGAGGCTTCCCAGGCCACAGATAGGACTCCTGGGCTGTGTTTGAGGGATCTGTGCTGTGGTGGGTAGGAGCACATTGCTCTTGGCTTTTCTTTCCAGGACTGCCATGCAGACTCAACTAGCTTGATTCCCAAGTTACTATCATTCTGCCTGGGTTCTCCCATTCACAAAATGAGGACAGTCAGTGCTCACCCACCTCATGGCAGTCTTTCAAGGTGTAGTTTATTGATATTTTAATCACTGTCTTTTCATTCTTTATGAGCTCTCTGCCAAGCCGTTGCTAGAGATTAAGGTCTGGAGGATTGCCCTTAACCTGGCGTGCTGAATTAGAATTTGCCCTTGTTGCTACCAGAGGGCAATAACATGCATCTGTGGAGTAATTACAGAATGGAGATGAGGTTTGATTTACTCAGTACTCACCAGGATCACATGGTACCTTGAGAATTTGCCGCTCAGAAGGTTTCATATCAAAATGACTCATTTTTTATCTGGATAATTTGAACACTTATCCTTATGCTTAATGACCTGAATCAATCTATTTAATATTCTGTGCTGTGTATCAGCTATTGAAAAGATGTCATTTGTTTGTTTGGGGGGTTTGTTTGATTGGTTGGTTTTTGCTTATGTGATTTGGGTTTTTTTTGTTAACATTGCTCCCATTCCCACTGAAGTCCATATGAGTTTTCCTAGTTGACTTCAGTTAATTCTCAGAATCAGCATTTGTACTGATGGATTAAATTGAAGCAGCCAAGTATGTAAATGCAGTATTTTTGCTTGCAAGCAACACAACATTAAGGCACCAAAAGCCTACACTGAAAAAATGTTGATCATTTTGGGTTATCAAACCTGAAGTCCTTAGAGACAATTAAAGCAACTGATAATTGTAGGCACTACACAGCTCAAAAGGACAGTCTTATGTCCCTCAAGATGAACTCCTTGAATGTGCAATATCCAGACTTCTTCGCTCTTTCTCTGTAAGCTGGAATTTGTTAGTATACATGGGACAGAGAGAATGTTGCTTAGAAATGTAATCATGTTTGATCAAATGACCAGTGTTTGACCCGGTGTCTTAAACTCCATCCTTGACAGGAATTGAATGCTCTAAGCTTCAATGGCTAAAGGACACGCTGCTCATACAAAAGCCAACTGTGAACATCATCCGTAAAAACATAACAGTCAGGAATTAAACACAGGGCTATAACTCCTTGTAGAGGAAATAAAGCTTTGCTTTCTCATTACACATCTGATTGTGAAACTCTTCTGTTCCTCATTTGTCTTCTGAAGTGTTTTATTTTCCTTGCTGTGAAAAGATTATTATTAAGAAAACAAGAAAGAAGTTGTGTATGTGCATGTGCATAGCATGTACACACAAACCCACAGATGTGAGCAAGGTAACACCTGCTTTTCAGTGAACAGAATCCATGCTACAAAGCATGGTAGTGACCTGCTGGCATGGAGATAGCTCATTCACACAGCTTCCAGTTTTCTACATGAACAACAGCAAAAATGCATTAAGGCTTTGGAAAGATGCAAGAACAATTTTATAGCACAGTCAAAAGCAAATTGGCATCTTCTCATTTAAGGTGATTTGTCAAGCAACACATGTATGTGCTGAGTGGTAGCTGAAGTCACACAGGCTGTGATAGGCCTACCAACACATTTTGATATTAAAAGGAAGCATTTAATGCAAGAAACATGAGAAGCCAGCCCAATGTCAGTGATATCACGTGCTATATCAAGAATACTGTCAGAGGATTTGATAAGCAGAAATCCTGCTGCTTCGAGACATGCTGGGATGATTTAGACATGGAATGAAATGTACTGCTGCAGCATCGAAGACCCAATTTCTCCTGGTAATGGAACCATGCGAGTTTTAATCCTGCTGTGAAGAAACACCTCCTCCTGCTTCAGCAATACCCTCTGGTGCACATTCCAGGTCTCTGTGTCATATGTCACACCAAATGTTTGCACAAAACAGTGGGGCAGCCCCTTGGATGGTGTAAATCAGCAGAGCTCAGCCATAGCATGTGATATCCAGGATTTCCATATAGGTGGCACACTGATAAATGCTTTTCTTCTCCTTATGCTCATTTTATACACAAGAAGGATGCAAACGTCACAGTTTTACAGCAGTCAGAGAACTCCCTCCCTTTTGCTTCACAACTTGCTACCATAGGGATTCTAACGCAAGAGCCCTAAAGAGACAATATGGGCAGTAAGCATTCCTTATGTGTTGCACATGCTAAAAGAACATCTTATCAGCTCACATGAAAACAGATCACGCAGGAATGAATTTTTAAAAATTACTACTATTTTCCCTGCAGTAATAGCAACAGAACAGTAAGTAACAATGCTTGAATGGGTTCTATTTTACAGCACATGGAACTCTTCCACTTTTTGGTCACAAGAGAAATAAGAAAGGCATGAAAATGTACATTTCTTTTCAGAAAGTGTTGTATTGATTTTATGTAACATCTGAATCCTTTGTGTTGTAAATTACATACAGCCATATAATTTGTCTCTAACAAGAAATAGACCAAAAGAGTTGCTCAGTGAATTGTACAAATGAGCCTTTTCTCATCAGTGATCCAAGGTATAATAAAATACCCCGCTTTTTTAGTTCCCTCTGAGAGGTGGGAAAGCTCAGTCACAGAAGCAAGTATATTCCACTGAAAGAAAAGGTGATTAATCATAGCTTGAGCCCATATTGAATCCAACTGGATCCATGCTTCTGTACCAGAACCATTCAGTCTCTTCTCTAGTTTGGAGAGAATAAGCTATTTTTTTTATTAGCAACCACAAAAATGTTACTTTTTTGGAACAAAGCTAGCAGCAGCCAATGCTGCCATTGCTCTACTTCTGTTGAAGATTAAGGAGCTAGTAAATAGGTTGTTGCTGTTTTCTAATAGTTGAAATTACAAGTCATAGCCAATAAAAGCAAGCTGTAACTTGAAAAATTCTTCCCCAAAGTAATCTGGTCTTGCAGCAAAAGAGAAAAGATGCTGGTCTAGAAACAGAGAGACTGCAGAAATCTTTTTAGCTAGGAAATGAGGTACGTAACACTGGCGGCTCAGTCAGGCCCTCAGACGTGTTTTATAAAAGATGTATCTGGAAACCAATCTTTCGGGAAGGACAAGAGAGAAAGGAAAAGGAAGTTACTCAAGTCCACATCAGCAGCCTATCAGGCTTTCTTCTGGAGGGACATGGACTACATATGGCATAGGAACCCTGGAGAATCCTGACTTAAATCAGCAGCCCTTGGGTAGTTACATCCCCTGTATAACTGCCCCAGCACTAGCAGACAGGTGGTAACCCCAATGCCACCGATTTCAAATCAAATGTCTTCATGAAATATGCAAGGAACATTTTCTGCTACAGGAATATGTAAATTTTCAGTTTATTTCAGGAAGTGTGGCATTTAAAGGCATCCAAGGAGATCATGCTCTTCCATCCACTGATTTGGAACCTTTTCTCTCACATTTTCTGGGGAAGTAGTGAAGAAACACATGTGGTATCTTCACTCCCCAAAACCAAGGAGGGCTTTGACCCCAGAACTACTAGCTGCCACTACGGAGTATCAGCAGGCATCTCTCCCAGTACAGCAAGTGTCACAGTGGGCTGGGGTCATTGCAGAGCTGGACCAACTGGCTTCAGAAGGTCTCATAGCCTCAGACAAAACCTGCTCTAGGTGAAATAAATGGAAACTTGAGGGCAGTTCTCAACAAGTTCAGATTGCTTTCTTTCCTGTGAGCTGTTCTGCCCTATCAAAAGAGCTTTAATGGAGATTACTAGACTGTTCTCTCATAGACTAACTCTGGTGGAAGTTTATGACAAAAAGCCTTTTACAATGAGTCCCAAGTGGGATAGGTGCTTGCCTTCCATTGGTGTCCACATGGGCTCAGTGTCTGATGTGCTTTGGCATGCTTGGAATTCCCACTGTCTGTGTCTCTACAGCTTTGAAAATCCAGCTCTAAACACTTACTGACTTAAATAAATAGGATTAAACCCTCAGTTTTAAAAGAATGGCATTTTCAGACACTTGGAGTTATTTTGCTGTAATCGAAAAGTCTCATATTCTGTATATCAGTTATGATTTATGAGTCAGCCTGACATAACTCAAAATGCTGAAGCAGATGTGGCACTTACAAAGCATTGCAGCAATGTAGCAGTGAAAGCCAAAGGGGCACGACACATGGACAGTCCATGGCTCAGGTTCACACTCCAGGTGTTGCAGAGAATTTTTATTTTTGCGGGGTTTTCCAAGATCTGTTGGAAATAACTACAGATTGAGAGCTATAGTTATGTGACATCTAATGCATGAGCAACAATGTCTCTTGCTGTAGGAGTACGTGTGTTTCAAGCAGTTTTTACCCTTGGCTCTTCCCTGGCCTCCCCCTTGTCTGCAGGGTTTCCATCACGGGCCTGACATGAGTCAGGGGTTGGCAGCTTTGGCCACTGCAAGCAGGAGGGAGCAAAGCTCAGAAGCAAAGGGATTTTCCTTGGCAGCACATGCCACAAGCCCTGAACAGGTCATATCTGGGAAGTTATGGTCTGATCACTTCCTATAGCCCCAGCGGCCAAGCACGAGGGAGGTCAGGTAAGGAGGTCTTGAACTGACTACAGCTACTATATGTCAAAATTAACAGCCTGAATTACACACAGAGACAACTGGGAGATCACTGGAGATCACACAGCATTGCTATTTCTGGATGCCCCTGGGGCATGTTGCAGTAACCCAAGCTAGATTGAGCAGAGCCTGGTTCACTGTACCAATTTGGGTCAGGAGCAGAAGGAAATCCCTCTGAGCAAGTTTCAGTAGTGAAAAAAGCTCCTGGCGCTTTGGCTATTCATCAGCTGCAGAGTGTCTTGTGCCTTTTCTAAATGCTAACCCTGTTTTATTCAATGCTCTGTGAAATAACCACCTTTATCCCTTGACTGAGAACAGATTCTCAGTGGCCTTCAGTTCTTTGCTACTCTTAAGTCCTCTTGTATGAGAAGCAGAGAAGGTGGCCTTGCAGGGTCACTGCAAGCCCAAGGCAGGCCCTGAGGTGCTCCAAGATGGGTTGTCTCCAGACTCCACTGAAGGAGATAGCTGACCTGTTGGAATAATGCAAATCTTATATCTGCACTGAGCTTTCCTGCATGAAGCTCTGCCGGGGTACCACCACTTCCGTCAGCAGATTCTCAGCCAGGTTGTGGAGATGCCCAGTGATACACAGCCTGTTACCATGTGGATATTTTCTGGATCTGATGTGTCAGAGCTAAAGGGATGGATCTGGGTCAAGTATAAGTGCTTTTTTTTCCTGTTCCTAATACATGTGTACAGTGTTTTGGTCTCTGGTGGATCTAAATGCAGGTTTCTCCTAGGAGTCTTTGACTCAAATCTAGTTCAGTAACACCGAAGAATTGTTACCAAACAAATACCTACCATATGAGCTGTATCCAACGGTATCTTTGTTAGCCTGTATTCTAGCTTCCTGCAGATGGGAAACTGGCTTGTCCACAGCCCTGCCCTCACAATGGAGCACCCACAGCTAGCCTTCTCCCCCTCCATGCCTCTTCATCCAAGCATACAGCATTGTCAGCTTTCTTCTCTGGAGGCTCTGAGAGAAGATTTCCTGAATATCCCAACTAAACATCCTATCTATGAGGCAAAACGTTGTGTGCATCTATGCTTCATGTGGCATGACTCCATCTCCTGGTAACCAGGGGTAAATAAAGCCAGCTGCTATTTGGGGTTCTCAGGATCACTTTTGGGCTTTTCCTCATACACGGAGCATGTGTGTCCCCTGGCTGTGCCAAAAACATCCTGGGGATGTAAATGGGAGCTTGCCACAGGACTCAGATGCCTCCAGTGTGAGACCCTCCCATGGTTAGGGCAGCCTGACATAGCCAAACTTCTCTCAAATATATTTTTGCTATACACAAATTAGGGGTATTTACCCCATATCTTTCCAGATTTCACCTTTGATGCCTTAAGGAAGGTCTAGTCCAGCAAGCTGTGAAGGGGTAAGTTGGACTTCGAAGAATTGGATTCAATTGCCTTAAATGAGATGACCATGTGCTAAAGGTGCTTGTGAAATGCAAGGCAGGAGATTGAAGCACATAGGCTAATTTCAGTGTTTAGTCTCTTCTTGCCTGTTTCCATCAGTAAAAGGGGAGACAATACTTCTCTGCTTCACAGTACTAATATTGTGCAAGCCATAAAAACACCCAAAAGTATTCATCTTCTCAAATAAAGATTTTATTCATTTTGGACAAAAACATTTTTTAAGACTTTAAAATCCAAGTAATAGAAACAAGTATTGATAATCATGAAAATAGAGTATTTACAAAGGAATGTCAACTTATGCAGCAGCTCACCAGAAGGACGTGAAAATGGAAATGGAAAAATTCCTCCTTCACAGTGATGACTCTTGCCCTTTAAAAAACAGCCAGATGAGACTCTTTCTACCCACAGGGCTCTCCTGCAGTGACAGCTACATTAACCTTTGCTGACAAGCACTTCTCTTTTCTTGTAAAATCAGCTTAGTGAGTGCAAAATTCTTCCAGACTTTAGAATGGTTACTATCAAATGGAGATACGCTCCATGCAAAACAAAACATCCTCATGCCTTACAATTACTCCTGCGTTGTTAGTGCTGCTCTGAGATCACTGGATGGACTGATGCAGGATGATGTCTGGGCATCTGTCTGCTTTGGCTAATACTGCAGAAGAGATGTGAATGTAGGAAAGGACACTGGGGCTTTTGCTGCATTTCTCTCCCTGGGCATTTTTCTGTGCTTATCACCACATTGTCTGTGCAATGAGCAACACAGCAGAGGAGCAGTAATATATGCTTGGTTTATTTGTCTGTTGCTATTAGAGCAATGCTTTGGAATAGCAGATAAAGCCAGTACACTCCCTCCTGTACTCAGGCCTGCATGCACATGAACACACACTCTTTCTCTGTCATCCTATTTCCCCCTATTAATTTCACATCCTTCTTGTTCTGCGTCTGAGCCATTCTTTATACGAGAGGAACTCCTCCTGTGCAAAGGGAATTCTTTGGGGCTTGGACAACAAGAGGCTCTGCCAGTCTCCTCCCACCCTGTCACAGCACCAAGCCTTTGAAAGTGGGTCACACAAGCCCTGCCACCTCATCAGAGTCAAGTTTCTACATCACCTATGGCCGTTTCAAAGACTTCATGACCCCATGCTGAATTTAAACTATGCAGCAGATACCATTTTGATGCAGTGAATATTCCGTAATATTTCTATGACATTTATAATTGCTGACCAAAAATCCCCAGGACCTTGCAATAAAATACAAGTCAGGCTCTAAATCTACTCCACCGAAAAATCTGCCATGTCTAAACCTCAACAAAGTACAGGAATCCAGCACATCACTGAAAAGGTAAAAATAATTCTAAAAGACTAAGATAAGACAGACTAGACTAGACTAGACTAGAATAGAGTAATTGGAAAGTGCTTGAAATTGCCTTTATGAGGAACTGGTTAATTTTGCAGTGTAAACACAATACATTCTTGTACTGTCTTTCCTTTAAGGCTTCACTGCCAATCCATGATACTCATTGCAAAACTCCTGCCGAGCTCAAATATGTGAACCTGGCTTTCAAACCTGCCTTTTCACTGCACTTGGAATTGCCTGGGTCAAATAATTGACTGTTAAAACCTTCAAGTAAAATGTTAATTTGAGTGTGAGAAAGGAGCAGCCTTCTCTGCAAAAGCAATGGGAAATGACTTAGCTGCAAGCACAGATGCAAATCAGCTGAAGTTACTTTTCTAATAGTTTCCAAATTAAATCGTTCTTACTATTTGCATTATTCTAGGATGACAGGCTCACAGTCATTTTTGTAGAGATGCCAAGTTAACTGGAAAATCAGGGAAAGAATGCTGACTTTCTAAGAAGCTCGTTGTGTGTACTTGATATTATCAGGTGAAATTCTGGAACTCCGCTGGTCTTCTATGTGATAAAAATTAGTTGTATAATACAGTTCACTAGGGAAGAGGTCCATGAACACTTGCTGAAACTAAACTGAGTACCTTGTGAAGTGTATTTACTAAAATGTGTATCATGGTGCTTACAGGCAAAATGATTTTCTGCCTCCTGTATGCCCACATGAAGGACTGCCAGCACCTTGTTCAACACAGATATAATGCTATTCTTTTGACACTGAAAATAAATACAGCTGTGGCAATTTGGACCTATTTTCTGTTGATCACAGAGGCACAATTTTCACACACGTCAGTCAATGGTAACACAGCCACCAGCTTCATTTGGACCAGGATTTCAGCCAGGGTGTTTTGTCATCCAAGCTTGCGCATGAGAAAGTTTAAAATAACCCACCAAGAAAGGAAAGGACCATGGACAATCCAGCCAGGGTGCCTCACCCAAATGGAGTTTACAGCTGTGCGCTACAGACAGTTCATAAACCAAAGCTCCTATCTCCAAAACACAGCACAGCCCTTTGGACGGTGAGCTCCTTGGGATTGAAAGCACTTTGCTGGGTGTGCTTGTTCAGAGCCTGGCACATCTGGCCCTTATTCCCAGGGATGGCTTCCAGGTGCTACTGCAATGCCTCCAAATATTAAACCTAATTGTGCCATATGGGAAGGAGATTATGAAAGAGAAGATTAAAGAAGGTATAAACTGGGATTTAGGAAGACTTTTTACAATGCGTGTGCAGTGATGAGAAGCATTTAAATGAAATGAATAGTAGTGCTGACGTACCCCTGGAAAGCATTACAGGAACACCAGCACCTCTCACAGCTGGAGGGCCCACGCTCTCAGGGGAAAAAGCTCTAAGTGCTGCAGGCTGGTAGTGCAAGCAAGCACAGAGCTGCCTCCCTGGCCTGACGGGCAGCATAGTTGATTAAGCTATCAAAGGTGGGATTCAGAAGTAATCTTGCTGGTCCCCAGGTCAGCAGACCCTGAGAACAGTGGGAAATAACCCTCCCCAGATTGTTCAAGGCTGAGTTTGCAAGAGGGAGCACTGAGGAAGACAATGGCTTTTTAAAAGTAATCATGAGAAACAGAGAGAAAAGCATTAATTCAAGGAACAGGGTCAAGATTCAGGTCCTATATGACTGCATGGTACATGGCTCCTTGGCTGCCACTATGAGCAGCCTCTCCAGCTGCCACCATCCCCTGTGTGATGAAGGGGGCAGAGGGGCTCAGCCAACAGCCCTGGAGTTCCTCCATGCTCTGGTTTTACCAGGTGGAGTGTAGTTGGCCCCTTGCACTTTGCTGGTGCTGTAGACTTTGTGTGTCTCAGTATAAGCCAGTTCAGGTCTGGACAGATTTGCTAAGCTCCCTCTTGCCATTAGCCAAGCTATAGCCAGACTTGCTCCAACAGAGGCTCAGGGATCTCTACTGTGCTTGGCAGCACTGCATTACCCATCTTTTTCCCTTCTCTGTGGTATCTCAGCCTCACACAGGCCCAAATGCTGCAGATGTAACTGCAGAGGACACTGCTGTGCTGCTGGTGCCAGCAGACAACCTGTCTCCTTCTTCATGAATTTCCACGCCAAAGATGCTGGGGAGGGCTGGCACCCCTGGGAGAACATCACTGACAAGGTCACAGACCCCCACACTGGGACACTGAGATGCTTTTTTTGTTCCTGGACTATTTATGGATGGGAATCCACAGACCCCCACATTGCGACACTGAGATGCTTCTTTTGTTCATGGACTATTTATGGATGGGAATCCAAAGCGATTCCAGGTAAGGGAGTAATAAGACTTTAAGTCTGTGCAAGACTGGTATCCCTGCCCATTTAGCAACCTAGCATTAACAACATGGTAGTGGTGATCAGCTAGAGGGTCTAAGACTTTCTCCTGGATAGCACCTCCCATTACTAGGAAAAGAGATCATTTAAAAGGCATATATCTCTCACTTGCCTTCTGGATACCCATCTGCTCCCCTCAACCTTAAGATGAATATTAGCTGTTCTTCTGCCAGAGGTTCCCAAGCCTCTGGGTTGCTCTGTGCCCATCTTGCTTAGACCCCAACACCTTCTGGCTGGGGGCTGGTTTTGTTTTATACCTTGTCAAGTGCTGAGCTGCTTGGGTTTTTATTCAGCACTGACAAATATATCTGATAATTGGCTCAGACAGCAATTACTTTGGGAATGTTTTTTATTTGATTTTGGTTGGTTTGCAACTAAATTGCGATGAATAACAAAACACCAGTTCAATGCCTCAGCTTTAAGAGACCCATAGGGCTGTTGTGTTTATTTCACAGCTTCAGCCGTGAATAAAGCTAATCAAAGCATGTAAAGTAACCACTGTGTTAGAACAGCTCAGAAGAAAATCACTAATATCTGGAACTGTGCTCAGGATGTCTGGATTTTAAAGTCTGAAAGAGCCATGGGAGAGGCAGGCTGTTGTTTCCTACACTTAAACACTTAAATTCACATGTAGAGATGTAACAGTTTAATTTCTGCAACTCTTGTGACTTGGACTATCCACAGTTTCTGGAATCAAACTAATAAAGCCTCAGATGGGTATTTGGGAAGCAGGGTGATTATTATTCCAATCTGATCCAAGATGTAAAGGAATTTCTAATTTATCATATCAAGGTTCTGTGATGAGTAGCCATGAGGGAGATTTCAAAGGTCAGGAGAAATGAAATGCGGATTTAAATTCAAATTAATCAGGGGCAGACTCCAGACTGGCTTGCACTTACATGGGTAAACATTCACCATGGGCTATATATCACTCCAAAACATGGAAATGTAATCTAGAAGTGAATTTCAGAACAGTGAACAAAATATAAAGCATGGAAAGAAACTGTTATTGAAGGTGCTAGACAGCACCTTCAGCTAGACAGCAGCTGCTGGGGAGCAATGGGGCAGGGAAAATGGGTGTGTGCCCAGCCAAGACATGTCACACACTGGGGCAACCTGAAAGCTGCTGTAACTGATGCCATCATTAGCTTCAAGACACTTTTCCACGGTGTGACCCCTAAAGTGTTCCTTTTCTGCGATTTGCCCCTCTTGCAGTGTGGGGAAGAATCCCTGAGAGCCCATGCTGTGACATGGAGACCATAACACTGCCCAGGTCTGAAGCATAGGGATTTTACATGTCAGCAGTAGAAAGTTTGGGAAGTGTTGGTCCAAAGGCATATAGAAGCTCTGGAAGATGTGTTTACTTTATTTAATCCATATATTTGCCCATTAAATAATTCAGAGGATGTTATATTAAACAGACTTCAGAGAAAAGTGATGGAAGTGCATTTGCTGAAGCAAAAGCTTGTCTAACGAGACATTCCATAAAAGAAGCCGGACTTTTAAAGTCAGAATGGATTAAGGGCATGAATTCATGTGTCCCATGAGAACTTATTACTTGCAAACTCGAAGGACATCGAGAGACCTTCAGAAAGAAGCGGCTCTCACTCTGGAGTTTAATTTTAATATCATTGCAGTGTAAATAAATTGGTTTTATAGTTTCAGTGTAAGAATGAATGAAGGATGTTGATCACCAAATTAGCAGTGTGAGGGTTTTATAAACAATGAGGAGTTTATTAAGGATTATTTTATACACTAGAAAAAAAAAGAAATGTAGCTATAAAAAATGTGCCTTCCTTTTAAGACTACAAAAAGAAAAGAAAAAAAGATAATTTAAATTATACCAAATAAATCACTTTGAAAAAAAACCCAATATATTTTCCCCTATCTGTGCTGTTGTTATAACATAATCTGCTTGGGCACTGATAACTACCTCAACAGGTTGATGGCTGATTTCATGTTCTCATACAGTAATAATCATATTATGATCACTCTAACTATAGTGCTGCCAAGACTGAGGAAAATGATCATTTTCCTTAAAGTAATACCTTCAGTAGTGTTGAAATGAAAGAAACCCAAACCGGAAACTTTCTAATACCCCCCAGTTGCAGGTGGGGGTCTTGTTCCCCAAACCTGGTGGTGTGGATGAGGATGTGAATGAGGGGGATGGTGATGCAGGGGCCTCATCCTGCAAGCACCATGTGCTGGCCTGTCCCTCAAGAGATTTATTTTTCAGAGCCTGTTTTGCAAGGTAGGCTTCAGTGATGCCTCCCAAAGGATAACACAGACCCTCTCCTCTCATCCTGCTTTATTTCCCTTTCCCTCCTCATTTTCACAGCGAATTCAGCTTTTTTTTTTGGCCATCCCTCTTTGATTTTTCTGTAGCAGCAATGAGGTCTCCCTTAATTTTCTAGAAAAAAAAAAGTTTATTTTAGAAGTGCTTTTGAGCAGTTCATCATTATTTCTGCATTGGATACAAACTACCCCAGTTACAGGTGTGTGCAAAATGCGGCAGAATAGAATATTTCAGTTGGAAAGGACCTACAACAATCACCTAGGCTGGCCCTATGCAGTGGATGGGGTTTACTCAGCTCAGGCTCTTAAATAAGAGCAGCAAGCTCATAAATATCACCTGTCGACCCTGTCTGCTGCCACTGAAACACTTCCCTGCAATTCTTCAGCAAGGCTTGACCTCTCTTACGTGGTGTGTGAAAGATGAAGACTGATCTGAGGCCTGGATCTCCTTTGAATGAAGTAATATGTGGACAGGCAACAGCTTTCAATAGTTGCCCACATTTTTCCTGCAGCAACTGCTGTGTATTAGGTTCATAGCCAGAGTTATGCAGGATTTTAAGACAGGGTCTGAGAAGGTGAAATATTAAAATCTCTTGGTGCCAGGTTGTCCCCTCATAATAATTTTACCATTAAATAATGATGTAATCAGCTAGCATAATGGTTTTTTATTAAAAAGATCTGATCTCATTTATCAGCTGCAAACTAATTTCACCTTTTCCTACCCATAAATTTAAGATTCATTTAAGGCTGATCCACTGTAAGTGAAAGCAAGTCTTCTTACTTAGCCAAAGGAGTATTTGCACTTAAATAATGAGTGCATTTAAGTGCACTTACACTTAAGTAGCATTTCTTGCTCTATCAAGACACTTGCATTTCAGTTGTCAAATGCAAATATATAAATAGATATATATAAATAAAACTATTAGACCGATACTTAAAGCACTTTAATGATGTGATCAAAAGGAAACCTCCTTTGTTTGTGTTATCTTTGTCTAGCTGCTATAGATACAGATCTGCCTCTCTTGCCCTATAGAGAGGACTCTCAGTGATCAGAGACAATTTCCCTAGGATTAAAGCAGTAGATTTTTATTGTCTTTTAGCACTATCCCAGTAAAGAGCAAGAGAAACAACAGTGTGTGAAGGTTTTGAAAAGTGTAGGCTTGGTACCTCCAAAGGCTTAACCTATCTGTTTATCCCAAGCGTAGCCAAGGGAAGGGACATAAAACATTTTTCCTCCATCAGAACACTCCACTCCTGGCTTGGACCATACTTCCAGGCTCATTCTGGTACCTAAATAATTCACATCTCCCTATATCTATTAAATCACTGTCAGATATGAGGCTTATAATTGGATTCTCTTTGTGGTGCTAAGATGCAGACTCCTGTTAATGATAAAGCTGACGAAGACACCAATTTGATTGACACCAGCTATTTAGCAGCTGTCAGGAGGTAATGACTCCCAGTCACTGCCTCTCTTGCCTGGGTTTGAACCAGTAACCTGGTGAGGAAGGGCTCATATCACACTACTGCCAGTCCCTCAAGCCACCTCATTCCCTTGCAGCAGATGCCTATTGCATTAGTGTCAAAAAGAGGTAATCATGTGTCTAAATCATGCCCTGCACTGGAAGAAGCTTGTAAAAGCACATCTGTCCAGCACCTGAAAGCACCACCCTGCATCCAGAAAGTGATGGGGCAGGCTGCTGGGTGACAAGGATGTACTGAAGTATCTGTCCCCTGCGCAGGCTCCTATACTTCTGCATCCCTTTGCATCAGAGTGCCCAGTGCACTTCCAAATGGGAAAGGAGCTTCAAGTCTTTATTATACCCTTATTAAGACTACTATGTCTGGCCTTTTAAAATAGCTGGGAGACAAAAGCAGGGGCACCAAATTATAGACAAATTATAGACAAAAATCCTTTCAAGTTAGCTGAGCTGCTCTCATTTATCCCAAGAGAGGATTCAGCTCATCCAGTGAAGCTCAAACGACTAGGCTTACCTGTCTGATATAGCTGAGAAGTACAAGGGCTGCAAAATAATCTGCCTCTAAGAAGACAGATAAAAATTACAGCAGCCAAATGCACTGTGGTTTTGGGTTCAGTTTATCAGGAATCTGATCCAGCTAGTATTCTGCATCAAGCAGTAGCCAGATTGTATTTACAAGCTGCAAAAAAGCCTGCTCCTGGGATAGAAATGACAATAAACCATTACTTGAAGAAACTACATGTAAAAAATAGCTCTTGCTCTCTCCCTTCCCCCAGCTTTCAACTTGGTGATGCTGGGCTTTGTCCATGAAAACAAACCTAATAGGGACGCTGCTTCCAACAGGGATGGTACTACATGGCAGGCTGAGTCCCCTCCCAGGCCCCACAGCTGCTTTTCCAGTCTGTCAGGTCAGGTAAGTGAAGCAAACAACAAAAGCATGACTGTGTGTGGGAAGGGGCAGCAGCAGTGACCTGTGGCTCTTGCAGCCCACCTTGCCTTTGCCCTGGCCCCCAGCAGTAAAGAGAGACCATTGCTCAGGGGTTAAAGCTAAATAACTGCTGCTGGTGTCAGTGATGAGATTTACCTCAGTAGAGGAGTTGGCATGTCTCTGAAAGCCTCTCCACCTTATTATTATTGTTACTAGTAGTAGTAGTATTGGTGGTAGTATTAATATTACAACTTGTGTGACAGTCACTTCTGTGGCCTTCAGTTACAGACTCCAGCAGGGTAGCAGCACTGACTGCAGAAAGGCTTCCTTCAGCAGTTCTCTCAAGGACACCAGACTTGAATCCAGGAACTATTTGCTCTTTATTATCTGCTCAAGAGCAGCAACAGCAATCCTTTTCTACAGCAATCTGTGCAAGATGTTGATGTGCTCAGTAATCAAGGGGGTAGAAAAGGGAGGTGCAGCTCTTGTGCCATCACAGGTACCACACAGACGTGGTTCTGGGAATGGCTAGCAGCAGGCAGGCTAGAGGGAATGGACAAACGCCAAGTGGCTTAAGGGGCTATGCCACTCACAAGAGGATCAGGAGAGTCTCTGATTGCTGCTGTCTGCTTCCCAGCCACTGGGCTAGCTCCTGGGGGATATTTTCCAGGCTCCTTATGATGATGTTAGACCTAATCTTAGAACCCTGCCCTAAATTGCCTGTTGGGAAAACTTCCCTCTTGGTTTTAATTCATCCCTCTCTCCCTTTTCATTACTTACATGGGGTTTGCACAGAAATGTGCCTCCCAGTTCAGGTAGCATGGAAACTTCCTTTCCCATAGCATTTCTTTTTCATTGTCTTCTGCAGGTCCCTCAACTGCAAACAAAACAGAAGTACCATGTACAGCTGTAACAACTGTTTTTCTTGACACAGAGAAATGAATTGCTTGGTACTGTTTTTGTAATGATATATCCAAAGCTAGACTTATTAAAGCACTACTAAGATAAAGCTTTGGACACCATACATACAGACTAGATCCTATCTTTTGCCAGTGGCAGTGCATGCTACTCCCTTGTTGGCTACCACCATCCTGCCATATTTTCTACTTCTGAGCCACCACCAGCTCCTTCTACTCTTGAGGCCAGCCCAGATCAGTAGCAGCCCAGCTGCATCAGTCAGCAGAGAGCAGAAGTCCATGGTGTCCAGCTTGAAGCATCTGGAGGGTTGTTTAAGCCGCTGCATATTTTAATGGGCAGGTGGCCAGATCAGAGCAACCTCATCCATAGGGCTGGTCCTCACCAGCGATGCTGTGGTGATCCCAGCAATAAGGTTGACCTAAAAGCATGGGGTTAAACTGCAGGGAGCACAAGGGCATAATGAATTTGCTTTGATTTGTTCTCTTCAGCTGGAACTTTGGCTTCTGGAGTTGTCAATTCTGGAAACTTTCCTGGGCATTACATTCACTTCTAATGAGGGCAAAGCAGGGAGTACAGCAAATAGGTTCAAATGTGCAGGCAGAACTGATCAATTAAGCCTGGTACATCCGGCATGCTATCAAAATCTATGTACATCATTGTTTAAAGTAGTACCTACAGAGTGAAACTTGAGCTGTACCCAAAATGTGAACCCTCAAGTTTGTCTGCTCTGGAAAAGAAGGGAAGAAACTAAAAATAAGATCATAAAAATGGGGATCTTTGCTGCTTCGGCTGCTCAGTGCTAGAACAGTTCCTGTGTCTGATAGATTATCTCTGCACTATTAAAAAGGATCAGAGCCCCAAGGCAATTAATTCCTCACTTTCAGAGTTTTACTTCTGTGGAAACGAGGATTGCTACAGACAATGTGTGTTGGGGAGAGGGGGTGTTCAGAGCTGAGGTAAACAACTGCCTGGCAGAGAATGAGTGGTGAATACAAAGGCACAGCAACCTCCTAGCTGGAGGGAAAAGCCCAAGCCAGAGCAGCACTGCTGTGACCCACTGAGCTGGGGGAAGGCAGTGCCAAGCAGCATCACACCAGTGAAAGAGGCTCAGGACATTTAATGACTGGCAGTGTCATCCTGGGGAAGGCACTGAGCCTCGCCATGGCAATTGATTACCATACTGCTACCTGCGCTTCATCTCTGGCTCTGGTGGGGAGAGCATGATATCCTAGCTCTGCTTTGTATGCAGATGGCATCCCCACTGGTAATGGTGTCCCTGTCCAGCAGCGGCACTGAACGTGGGCAGAATGCAGAGGCAGCAGTCAGCTACCACCAAAAGCTGCTGTGGCCACTCAGGCCAGGGAGGAGATTTTGGCTGAGCCATAGGGTTTACTGACTGAGAGGAGTGCTGATTATGAGGTCTACAGTGACACCACCTTCCCATTAGGTTCATGTCTGCAAATGCACATCATGTGGTCCCCAGCGCCACACCACGCAGCTGATAAGGTGTTGGTGTTCACAAGGTGTCCCTCCCCAGCACCCAGCCTAAAATATCAGACCCAGCAAGGGTCACCACTCCAAACCAAGGGGTGGGAAGTGTAGAGTAGAAAACAGATCTGCAGGCTCCAGGGGCTTTCTGATTTTCACATGTGCAAGAAGAGACAAGCTGGAAGTGCTATATTTATTCTGAATTGCAAGCATGATTTCCCGGAGGGCTTTCCCTCATTCAGCTGGGTGTGACAATGAGGACCCTCTGGAAAATGTGAGTCTGGCTTCCATCAAAAACACATCCTCAGAATTCAGGGATCTCTGATGCATCAGCACCATAAACATCTTATCTGCATCCTTTGCTTTGGAATTATTTGTTTTGGAAGGCACTCGTTACCAGGAACAGAAAGAGACATGGCTCAAAGACCTGTGACAGAGAGGTCTGGGGTCTTGTGCAACCTCTCTGCAGTTAGAATGAGTGCAGGGGAAGGACACTTCGTCTTTTTTCCAGTCTGGGTGCAATTTAATTTCATTTCAAATACCGCACAAGCCAAAATGAAAGGGTAATGTGTCCAATCACAAAGAAATCCCTGTGTTTGGTGTATGACCCCACATCTTGTAACACTATTGTAGATCTTTATGGGAAAGACTGATTGCAGTTCTGTGTAAAGAAAGAAATCTATGGAGTTTTTATTTTGCATAGGATGTACTAAAATTGGATGTTGTCATGTATGCCACTGTTCCTTTAACTTGCGTTGCTTGACATTGAATTATTCAGATATCTTTATGATAGATAGAAGTAGTGTCAGCATTTTAAGGCATAACTCTCCTTTCTCATCTGCTGTAAAATCCCAGTGGCTTCAGTGAGCTATAAAAGGCAAAATTAGGTCCTCAGCAGCATTGTTGTCTTGCAAGCAGAAAATATACCTCTGAGTGAAGGATAGCAACAGGCCTAGCTCATAGTATGAAAGCAGGTATTTTTAAGTCCCTGATTCATCAGTATATCTAAGAGGTCATTTATTCATTTGGAAAAGAGCAATAAGAATGTAACAAAGACAGGGGATAGTGTAACACCCCCTATTATCTCTACTGCAGAACTGCTCAGGTTTCATCGACCTCATGCTGATAAATACCAGTGGCCTCATCTGCTTGAATATTGAGATGCCTGGTCTGCAGCCTCCAGTGCCAAGCTTAAATACAGAGCTGTGCCAGGGTAACCCAGTGTATGTGGAGCAGGGGAGCCCAGAAGTGCTGGGGCGGGGGGGGTGCTGCATCCCTAGGACATGGGCTGCTTGGGAACAACCTGCCAGGCTAGGAGGCTGATCAGGCTATAACCACTTGCCATGGCACTGAATGCTCCCTAGGAACAACACTGATATTTTTCCAAACTTGGGTTTATTTTATTTCTGTTTTTAGACCAATAATGGCAAAAATAGTTCAGTTGAAACTGGTCTAAATTCATTGTTACCCATGGAACGGCACTCGCTCTGCCTCACCTAAAACAAGGAGCTGTTAGATTCATAAGGAAAACACAAATAGAGGCAACGAGAGAAAAAGAATGATACACATGTAATATGAATATACTCTCTGCAAAGCCAGTGTTTAAATCACCAGTGGCTTAAACAACGCACATCTAAATCCATGGAGCCTCCTTGGCCTTGTGCAGTGGATGGATGCTGCACATCCAGGAAAACTGCAGCCAAAATCTGGAGTTGTTTTTGTCCTGCAAAACCACCTCCTGCAAGTACATCCAGGCTGCAAGAGCCAAGCTCTGTTCCCAGGTACACAGAGCCACCTCCTGTGAGCTCTGCATGTAACTCAGGGCTGAATTTGTCCTCAATGATGTACCCCAATGTCAGGGTTAACAGAGGGGTGCAGCTTAGTGATGCCAAGATGGATGTAAAACCTTACCTTCCATTTCCCCTATCTATTTGTTGGATCACCTGTGTTTGTAAATGAGTATTTACAAAAGGCAAAGATGCATCTGGCCTTCTTCCCATGTTAGGATGGCAAATATTTTTGGAAGGGATGTAAACCTTAATACTTCTGTGAGGAAGCCAAGTGGTAGCAGATGGCAGAGAGGAGGAAACTCACCCTATGGGCAGGTTTTTCACAGTGTTCTCATAAGCATCTGGTATTTGCCACCGGCAGAGACAATACAAGGGCCAGCACTCTGATCCAGCCTGCCTGCTGCCCTATTGCTGCTACTGGCTGATTTTTCACCCATTCAGAAGCAGTTTCTTGACACACACTTGGATTCAAGGTCTCAGTGGCACTCCTCTTTGGGTAGATTATGGAGGAACGGGAGACTAAGCTCAGAAGCACATGGCCTCAGCTCTGGCACATGGCACTGGTGATTCACATGTTGTATGAGTTTGGGGATTTTTAATATTTGAAAAAAATATCAATTGCTCTGATATTGTATGCGGCCTTCTGACTGCACAATGAAGTTGGATCTCCACCACACTAAACTAGCAGTGAAATTTGTGCTTTAGTTGTTATGTATGAATTTGAGAAGTGCCAATCACCTGCAGCTAGGAGCTATATATGCTATTGCTTCTTAGGATTTAGCTTCCAGTCCTTTACCAACATATAGATTGGGGATGAGCGGGGAAAACCTACATTGTGTTGCAAGGCATGGTTAGAAACTTAAGTGAAAATTAACTTTTGGGAAATGCTGTGGATGAGGGGATTTTTATGGGCTTTTTCTACTTAACTCAAACATCCCATGTATGCCTACTCTGTAGCTGATCTGAGTTGGTATTGCTCCAACAACTCTGTAAGGGTCCCTGCGTGGAAAAGACCTGGACCCAGCGTGTGAGTGTGGACCTGGTGGGTGAATGCAGGACACTTTGAAATGGAACTGGAAAATAGCTGTAGTTTAAGACATACTTTGAATACACATACCTCCCATGTCTTTCTTCAAGTACCAGCTCTCCATTTCTGCTGGTCTCCAATTTGGACGCTGTTCTTAGTAGCAGTGCTTAGAGGCTACTGCTTATGCCTCTTGGAGGACCTGTTTTACTGGCATAGCAAAGAGTTTGCTGGTCACAACCACAATTCTTCTCTGAATATCTTGAAGGCTTTGAAACAAGTTGGTGCATCCTAGAATTTTACTAATGGTTTCAGGGCATAAAATAAAATGGCTTTGTGGACACAAGATGAAACCTTCCACTAAACCATACTGCTTTCATAAGGAGAGTGAGTGAACTGGATGGCCCGGTTATACTGCCAGAAGTCAGTGTTAAGGAGTGCTGCATAATCTTCTAAGAGACTGCTTTTTCCTCATAGGTCAGCCAGATGGGCAAGCGGAGGGATGAAGGCTTTCCACAGGAAGGTTCAGCTGATCTGGGAAAAGAAAGAAGAATGATGCATGGCAGTTCTCAGGTAGCTGCTAACCATAAAAATATTCTGGCTGAAAATACTGCTTAATCAGGCTAGAAGCAAGGTACCTATCTCGATAGCAGAGATTGGGAGCATTGCACATATTTTGCTATCACACTGCTTTGTTGTACAAAACAGAGCTCTCACTGTTGCAATCTGGATGGTGTATTTTCAAATATTAATCAAGGGTTAGTCCTTGGCGCTGATTTATGAGAAAATACCGATGCTGCAGAGGATTTATATCCCATGTAAACGATTCATGGAGTTACGTGTTTTAATGAGATGGGTGCTCAGTGTGTGTAAACTGGAGCATGGCCTTGATGCACATGCAGCAGTGTGTACTTCCTAGGCTGCCTTGGAAAAGCAAGGTCCTGGAAGAATCTCACTGGGATTCCTCCTGCCCATCTGCCCACTCCCACCCATGAGGAGTGAGTGGATTTCGGGAGAGCCGCCCCTCTCTTGGGAGGGAAGCCATAGCACAGGCCTGGGCTGTGTGTCTTCTGTAATACTAACGTAGCCCTGTAGAGGGAATGCTTTGACTTCAATGAGGCAATGTAATGCTGTGTTATACCGGGGACCAAATTGACTCTTTGTGTCACCAGCTGAATTCAGGAGCTAACATCAACAGCAATTTTATCCAGTAGGTGGTTTTGATTTTGTTGTTTCCTAAAATCCTTACGATGCTATAATTTGCTTTAAAATTTTATCCCTGACTGAAAAGGGTGGAAGTGTCCATTTGATTCAATGCAAGAGATAGATAGGCTTCGATGCTATCTTACATGGGCATCAATGTTTAAGGTAACATACATATTAAAAGTGTTTTTCACTGGAAGCTTGCAGAAGGCCCGACGGCCAGATATAACAAAAAGGAATCAGTAGTGTGTTGTTTACCAGCTTCTCCTTTGCTTCCTCTTAAATAGGCATGGGGAAATCATAATGCCTCCTGAACAACACCAGGAAATGGGCTTTGTTCACTAAAACTAAAATCACAAACCCATCAAAAATACTCTGATGTTACACACTACCTGTGTTGATTAAAAATCTGCTTGCAACACTGTGTTTTCTATTGATCATAAAAGTGTGCACTGACCTAGCCCTTTCCCTCCAAGGTATCAAAGCACTTAAAAAACTACCACATCATAGCCCTCAGTTCCACTTTGCCCATGAATCACCTGGGCCACTGACACTCTCTGATACCTTCAAGCCTCACCCTTCTGCTCTAACAGTGCTGGTGTTCCTTTCCAACATGAAGGGATTTTCCTCTACTCCAATGCAAGGTCCACCTTGAAGAGAAGATGAAAGAGCAGAAAGGGTAATGATGCATGGTGTCCACTCGATTCAGGTCTTGTCACCCAAACCCATTGGCACCATCCCACTCTCTTCATTGCTAGTGGAGGTGTCTTTCACTGGGCACTCACCAGGACCAGATGCCATCTGATTACCTGGCAGCTTCAATGCCACCTCCAGAGCCTATAGGTCTCCGGATGCTCAACTGCAGCAGGGGTCACCATGTTTTTATAGCTACCACAATGATAGAAAACCCTTTGTGAAAGGCAGCAGGGTGGATCTGTGTCATTAACATCTCCAAAAGCACAGACATACCCACCGAGTACTGAAAGCAAGTCTTAATCATCACAGGGACTTCCTCTGTGGATATTAATAATCTCCACACTTCCTTTGAGGAGTCCCCCTGTCTGCTGGGCTCTGCCTCTACACACGCAGCAATTAAGCTCAAACTTTGAAAGGTTTCACTTAAGAAAAACAGCTTTTCTTGGGAAAAAGATGAAGCAAACCTCAGGCAAGCCCAGCACTACACTGCCTGGGCTGGGCACCACCATGGCGTAGCTGCACCTGTATCTGTGGTGCAGCCACCAAAGGCTTCCCCTCCCCTGTTGAGTTTGGTTAGCAATGAACAATAGCTCTGCAGGGTGCCCTGCTCTGCTCCTCCTTTTCCCAGCCACTGGGTATCTGCTAGTCGGATCAGTGCATGGGAGGGTCCAGGAGAAGCACTTTCTGCTTCCTTTGGGGAAGGATGTGATTACAGCCTTGTAAATAAATGTTTGGCTTGGAAAACACCTGGGTGCCTTCAAGACACAATACAGCCACCACCAGTGGCAGTGTGCCTCATTCACAGGGGGTGCTACATTCTGGTGCCCTGGCTCAAGGTAGTGAGAAGCAGGAAATGGGGTACACCCTGATCACACACCACACTGGCTGTAGCCTGAGGGGTGCCAGACCCCTCTCAGCACAGATGGCTGCTGGCTTCCGTCCTAAGAGCTGACTTTGCTGCTGAGGTGGCAGCCTCAGGAGGGGCTGACCAGCCTTGGCCAAGGCTGTACCTTCTGCAAAGCTGCCTCCAAGGTGGGCACCCAGGTCAGAGCACAGCTGGTCCTGGGTTGCCCCTGTTTTACCTACTCAGACTGATGCCCCCAGAAAGGAGCAAACAGGCCTCGCCTCTGGCTTGCACCATGTGATTTACTCCTCTCTAGGGAACTACCCTGGTGTGGGAATGTGCTAGGAAAGAATTGTCCACTTCACATCTTCATGTCTATGCAGCAGCGTGTTACCAGAGAGCAAGTCCCATATGAAGTGAACTAGTGTGAATGCTCTGCCCTAAGCTTCTCTTACCCTTTTGGTAATTGAGGGATAAAAGCTGCTTTGGGAGAAGGGTCAACAGTGCCCATGGAGGAGCACATGGAGAAGTCCTGCTGTTCCATATTCAGCAGGGAACAGGCAGTTGTCTTAATTTGCCAAGGGTATACCTGGGCTCAGAAACCCAGGAGCACAGCTTTGTTCAGAAAAACATCCAAGAAACTGCAGCTTTACTGAGTGAGACTTACGATGATAACACCAAAAGACCAAGTGGAATCCTCTACCCCTCTCTGTTCTGATGTTCCCCTTATCCACAGGCCATCTGCTCTGCATCCTATGCTCTGGCATCAGATTTGATGTTTATAGCCAAAGGGTGTCTTGATCAGTTTTCCAGCATGGTCAGAAACCTGAGGTTGCACTGGGTTAACCCTGGTGTCAAATCATTTACAGAGGTTCTTCAGGAACTCAAAGCTGGTAATCCCCAGGGGCTTTTTATGGATACTCATGCAAGAAATAGCTGACAGCAGTGCATTGTACCAGTGCATCTTTCATCCCTACAATGCAATACTGGGCAAAAGCAGCCTAGAGAGATAGCATGACCCAAGTAAAAGTACATTAGACTAAAAGTCAGAGGATATGATGCAAGGATTGAGGACATCTGCCTACAAGTTGCCTGGGAAATCCACTTCATGAACTTTCTGTACCCGTCACTGTGTTCTGTCTGATGTGTGCAGAAGTGATGCTGGCATGCCTGCTCCTGACAGGAAGGACCACCAGGACCCGGGGAGATGTTACCAGGGAATAAGCCATATCTGTGCCTTCGGGGCAGTTTCCTCCCGCACCTCTGAGTTCTGAAGGAATATGCCAGTCCCAGGAGCAGAGAGTCGGCAGAAATGCTGGAACCGGCTCCTTCGACCTGCAGGCTCCGGCCGAGGCAGGAGGGACGTGGGGACAAAGGCAGCCGCACCGGAGGGAGAGTGGGCTCAACGGAGCCGGGCGCCGGTGACAAAGCCCGTGGCGGGAGGGTGGCACCAGCGGAGATGCCCCCGGAGATCCCGGTTCGCTCCGTGCCCGAGCCGCTCGCCACGGCACCGGGTCCCTCCCTGCGGCTGGCGAGAGGGGCCGGGGCCGCCCCGGCGCCGCTTCCCCAGGCCGCCCGTCGGGCCCGTTTTCCTGCCTGTCCAACCCCACCCTTCCCAGGATGGGGCTCCTCCGGCAGTTTGCCTTTTGAAAACAGGCAAATCCAACAAAAACAGGCAAAAAAAGGGTTGGAAGACACCCTGGGGGCGCGGGGGGCGTGCGGCAGCAGCGAGCCGGCTGCAGCGGGCAGGACAGGGTAGAGCACGGAAGGGCGGGCGGAGGGAGGGCGGGCGCAGTCCCATCCCTTTGTACCTGCCGTTTGAAGGCGCCAGGCGGCCCCGCATTGGCTGCGGCGGTCGCGGCTCCGGTAACCCGAGCCGGCGGCGGGGCGCGGCTCGGCGCACCGGGGCCTTGACCAGCGCCCAGCCC
>JASSUY010029717.1:0-10922 GCA_032466535.1 Forpus xanthops
GGACACCTGACCCAAACTGACCAAAGAGGTATTCCATACCACAGCACATCATGCCCACTATATAAACTGAGGGCAGTCACCCAGAAGGGTTAGATCACTGCTGGGTCGGGCTGGGTATCAGTCGGTGGGTGGTGAGCGGTTGTATTCGCTTCCCTTGGTCTTTCCCTTATTATTATTATTGGTGGCAGCAGCTGTGGTTTGTGTTATACCTTAGTTACTATACTGCTCTTATCTCAACCTATGGGAGTTACATTCTTTCCGTTCTCCTCCCCATCCCTCTGGGAGCAGAGGGAGAAAGAAGGGAGTGAGTGAGGGAACGGCTGTGTTGTTCTGAGTTACTCTCTGGGCTTAAACCACAACAGATTGTAGCTCTGTCAGTCTGGAATTGGATCATTTTACTTATCCAAGTCTGCAGTACATAGGAAGTGTGTTGGTTTTTGCAGAGCAGGTTTTGAAAGCATGTCCTGTGGGTCTGAGTCTTGGTGTTCATTATCATCTTGGTGGAGTTTCTTGCAAATTAGAGACTACTCATCATCAACTTCTGCTTTATTTGACTCTACAGAATTTAATATGTGGGTGATTGTAGCAATAATTCAGGGCAGAACCCATGTTGTCCGTTGTCAGCAGTGGTATGGTGTGTGCTCACCGCATGCTCGTGACTCCCTGGTAAACCCTCACAGGGCACGTTACCTATGGCTCAGTGGGTAGGCCAAGGAGTTCTGCCAGGTTCTCAGCCTTGGGTGTCCATCCCATCCAAGGATGGGGGGGTTCAGTCTCTCCCCACACTTCATTTTTTGCCTGAAACATGAAATCCATGGCTGCAAAGAGGCCACAGGGCTTTCCCACTGGCTCCCTAGGCTGCACAGACCATAGACCAGGTGTCAGTCTGCATCAGGAGACCAAAACCACAGTCCCCCACCCAGCATCCACAAAATGCTTGTGTTAATACAGATCTTTTTATGATGTAGAAATATGAAGATGAATGTGAAAGCTTGTTTGCAGGTCCACATAAAGCATAAAACACAGATAACCCATATACACCATGGCTTTAGCCATGAATGGGCTAGGCAGGCTTTTGCATGCATTGAGAGCAGCTTTATTTGTTTGCTTGCTTCAAAAATGCCATAGGAACATATAGTGATCCTCTTGTCTCAGTGGAGGCCAAGGACTTTCTCCTCTTGCTTTCACTTGCTCCCCTGCCCTTCCACAGCTTCAGGCTTGGACTGCCTTGATCAAGGGTGCTGAGGCACTGGCACAGTCATCCCTCTGATGATTGTGGAATCATAAAATGGTTTGTGTTGGAAAGCACCTGAAGATCATACAGTTCCAACCCCCTGCCATGGGCAGGGATACCTCACACTAGACCATGTCTCCTAAGGCTCATGATGAGATTATACCTCTGTGAGCATCTGCAGATGCTTGAGCTCCATGTCTGAGGTCTCACTCAACCTGCTTTGGAGCTCCCCATTAATCTAAAAATGGTTTTCTGCTCCCATGCTTCGAGATGGGCTCTGCCTGTGCTGACTTTGTGTGCTGAAGGTCTGAAAGCCTGCTGAGAGCTTCTGCTTCCTCTAACAGCAAACGGAGCTGTTTGTTAGAGGAAGGACAGTGTTTTAAAGGGTGGGAAGTTGGTGTGACACAAAGCAAAGAAAGGGGGAACCATCAGTGTGTGAAGAGCAACCATCCCAGGCATGTATCTGCAGCTGAAATAAAGGTAAGCAGTGGCTTGTCAGCTTGAGATGCATCTCTATTGCCTGGTTCCAACCTGCAAATGGAAGCAATTAGAGATCTGTCCTGCCTTTTTCACAGTAGGCTGCATCTTTCTAGCACAAGCCCCACCGACAGGAAGACACATGCAGGTCCTAAAGGAGCAGATTGGTTTACCATGTCAGTCAGATCTCATTAGAAGCTGCAATGCTTCATAGCTGATAATCTGCTAGGAAATAACAGAGATTGGTGCTGTGCGATACGGTTTTGAGTCACTGCTCATCATTTTTCTGTGCACTCAAGTCAGGTCTGCTGCAGAGGGTTCTCTTTTAATTAGATTGAGGCAGGGAGCAGAGCATTTCAACCTGCTGATGGAATGGCCTCCTTGGAATGATGAGCAGGCAGAGTGTGGCTGGTAGGACATAAAACATCAGTGCAAGGACACAAGGGGAATAGTTCTGGGAATGGTGGTTTTCAGTTGAAGGCAGGAGGGAGGAGAGAGAATCAGGGTAGCAATGGACCAGGATCAGATCCTGATAGTCTGTAGGAAGGAAGAGGGAAAATAAGCAAAGGATAGATATAGCATAACTGGGATGACCAACAGGGCCAAGCCATGCTATAATGTTAGGGCAGAGCAAGATACTAGCCTGGAGAGAGAAGCTGTGTGGAGACCTCAGAGCACCTTCCAGTATCTGAAGGGGCCTACACAGATGCTGGAGAGGGACTGTTCATTAGGGACTGTATTGATAGGACAAGGGGTGATGGGTTCAAACTGAAACAGGGAAAGTTCACTTTGAATATGAGGCCCAAGTTCTTCCCTGTGAGGGTGCTGAGGCATTGGCAGAGGGTGCCTAGAGAAGCTGTGGCTGCCCCATCCCTGGCAGTGTTCAAGGCCAGGTTAAGCACAGGGGCTTGGAGCAACCTGCTCTACTGGAAGATGCCCCTGCCTGTGGCAGGGGATTGGAAGTGACAGAGCTTGAAGTCCTTTCCAGCCCAAACCATGCTGTGATTCTGGGGCTGATGCAAAGGTCTTTGCTAACTGCGACATGTGTGAGCCTTCCTTTCTAACTGGTGCTGGAGCACTGATGATTAGGGCAGTAATTTGCCATTGTACTAGGGAATATTCTCACCACCAGCTCATTTCCTGTGGATGTTCCACACTCTGGTACCACTGATCAGTACCCAAAGGAGCCACAGCCCCACATACGGAGACCACCATTGACCCATCCATCTCCTGGCTGTGGGATCTAACCAGATTCTTGCAGACGCCATGAAGCCAGTTGCTTCACATGGGAACAAGCTGCTATTCAGCAGTTTCTGACCCATGGAAAAACAGCTCCACATCATCTTCTTTTGCCCCTACTTCCCTTTCTTCCCTCCTCAAGCTGAGACAAAGAGGGGTACAAAATTACAAAATGAAATATATAAACCTTTAGAATCAATTTTAAGTAATGTCAAGTTTGATGGCTTTGTAACAGTAGCAATGGAAAATTGCTGAGATGCATGATATACAGAGAAAAAGTAGAGAGTACAGCTAGAGAACATGCTGAGAATCCTTGTGCAAGATAAACTACTGTAGTTGACGTAGTTTAGGCCTTAGTGTAAAATGAGTGTAAGAAAAACAGGCTAGAAGAACAGGATGTAAAGATAGGGAGGATCTGGAAAGGCAGGGGCCAGGATGGGCTGCAATTAAGGTAACTGATAAGTAGGAGGACAGGATGATTGTTATGTCTGTGGTGTTAACGAACCGATTAAACTAGTTTAAGCATCTCCTGTGCATGCTTCAAAGACTGCCAGCAGTGATGAAGATTGTTGGAAGAAGTGAACGACCCCAAAAGACCCCCACCACATTTTGTATGCATGCAGGAAACCTTCTGGAAAATGATGTAATCCATACGTAACCACATGAATATGTATGTGTGCTCGGTAGCTATGTAAGTGCCGCTTGTGTAGCAATACCAGGACGCACGTTAGGAGGAGCTATCCCCTGTGTCTCCCTGCAGAGCAATAAAGAATACCTGCTTGTCAACTGCAAGTGTGTCCCTGGAGTTTTCTCCGAATCAGAGCTCATACAGCAACATTCCGGGTTGGGTATTCAGCCACCCCAGCATTTTCCACCATGAGCTTCCCAGAAAAGATGTGGTCTATCAGAAGTGGATTTTGGAGACTGTCATAGTTACCCTCTGAATTCCATCCTTGAATGAGACTAAAATGGGAAACTGTGATTTTTGCAGCTAAATCAGTAAAAACCTGAGTAAACTCAGAGATGATTCTTTAACTGCAGAAAGCGACTGACTCCAGGGCACAAACAAGCACACACAGTTTGAATGGGGAATGTACACCAGGCAATTCCCACCTATCCGAGGTAGATCCTCTGGTGAGGCTGACATTCGGAATTCTGCCTCAAACGCAGGAAACGTGGAGTGAAGGAGGTGAATTATTGCTGGAGCACAAGGATTACCGTATCTGACAGATGGAGACTGTCTGGGAACATGTTGCAGAGTGGCATCTGCACCATGCCTGATTGGCGGCCCTGAACTTTCACACATCAGATGGAGGATAGCAACACACAAACTCTGATGCAGCGATTAAATCTGTCCTGTAATGAACCTGGGCTTTGTAGCCAAGAGAAATCCATACCCTTAGGTAAAGAATTAAAATCTCAGTTCTTTATTCTAGGAAGGTATTGAAATAATTAATATATATAATACTGTATAATTTGCCCAAGGAGGTTGTGGCTGCCCCATCCCTGGCAGTGTTCAAGGCCAGGTTGGACACGGGCTTGGAGCAAGCTTCTCTAGTGGTAGGTGTCCCTGCCGGTGGCAGGGGGTTGGAGTTGGCTGAGCTTTAAGATCCTTTCCAACCCAAACCATTCTGTGATCCTATGATTCTAATTAGATCCAGACCACTGCATTTAAATATAGACGTATGATGTCAACGTATAGAGATTTATATTGCTTGGTCTGTAGTGTGTAATCTCAGATTTTACTGAAGGCTGTAAAGTTTCACTTGTATTTTACAGTTTGTATTCCAGATTGGAGATCAAATAATGCGGAAAAGATGTAAAATGCAGATGACATCTCACATCACCTAAATGCATTAATATCTGAAGCTAAATTGAATCTCTCAAGTGTATAGAAAAGTCATGTATCAGATATGTGTGACTCGTCATCATGTGTGCAAAAACAAAGGGCAGAAGAGAAGAGGTGCAAATAATAGCAAGTTTTATGCATTCATGAAGAACAGCTTGTATTATGAAGGAACAATATGTAAAATACTCCTTTTTTAATAAGATTGGGTGCCTTGATGTTCCAGGTTGTTTTCTAAAGTGCAGTGCAACTTGGTAAACGCCTGTAATTGCTTTGCCATCTGTTAACGGATTGGTGCAGTGTGTGAAGTTCACTTCCTTCACTCCAAGCATACAAATGGGCTGATTCTGAGCATCATCTGGTAAATGGGCTTTTTGTCCCTGGAGGGGGTTCAGGGGTGGACAGCACCAAGGACCCTGGCTCTGGGAGTTTCCCAGTGAACATCAGCATGAAATGGTACTAGGTTCTAACATAAGGGACTTCAGCCTCTTAATCACAGAATCCCAGACTGGTTTGGGTTGGAAGGGACCTTAAAGCTCATCCAATTCCAGCCCCCTGCCACAGAAAGGGATGACTTCCACTAGAGCAGCTTGCTCCAAGCCCCTGTGTCCAACCTGGCCCTAAACACTGCCACTAATGGGGCAGCCACAGCTTCTCTGGGCACCCTGTGTCAGCGCCTCAGCACCCTCACAGGGAAGAATTTGTGCCTAAGAGCACATCTCAGTCTCCTCTCTGGCAGGTTAAAGCCATTCCCCTTGGCCTGTCCCTGCAGGCCCTTGTCCAAAGCCGCTCTCCAGCTTTCTTATAGCCTCTTTAGGCACTGCAAGGAATCTCAGCAGACCTTCATCTTCTCAGCTACAAAGCAGCCTTTTGACAAAGTGGAAAATTTCTGAACGTGGTGACTCTAAACTGCTTCCAGATGTACAAATGGGAATTAAAAGAGGTTAATAAATTCATACCAAATCTACAGGTTCTGTTCTTACAGCGGAGTTCTTTTGATGTCTGGAGGTTTTGAACAGTTAGAAGATGCATTTCTGGGAGGAGATAAAAATAGCAGAGCCATTTCTCTGCTTTTGATGGCTATGAACTACCCCATCAGTTTAAAAGTGATGCAGAGATGCTCTTCTCACTCTATAGGGTCTTTGTTTCCAAGGAGCCGCTGTCACACTGCAGTGGAGTCTTTACATAAGGAGTGGTGAGCAAAGGGCTGCATCCCCAAGATATTCCATCAGTCAGACAAGCAGACATGGTTTTCCATGCAGTAGAGAATGGAGATAGCAACTATGTCTATAGCTGTGGGTCTCATCCTGCACTGACATTGCCTTGATGATGTCTTAATTTTAAATACTAGGAGTTTATGCTGCCTGGCATTGATATATTGTAATGCAAATCTAACCTAACCCTAACCTTAGCTCCAGAAGTTGTGACCATTGGAGCTAAAACTTCACCAAGAATGGCCAGAAGAGGCCACAGTTGTACTACACACAACAGTGTGTGGTGCTTGCTCCAATCCCTGCTCTTCCAGGAGTGATAATCTTCAGATGGAGCTATTCTAAGTGTTCTTCTTGCTTTGTCCACTCTAACAACACCATGGAGAGGCAGTGGCTTCCTTCTGTAAATAACGTTTTTTCCCCTAGGTAGAACACAGAGGGTAAAGCTATTTCAACCAGAAATATTGTTATAAGAGCAAATGAGTAGCATCTGGCCATATATAGCTTGAGCCTGTAAATCTGGGGGTTTCTAAGCATCAGGAGAACTACTGAGAGCTGGAATATTGGGTGTGATCAAATGTTGGCCAATGCAGAATGCATGGAGAAGAGAATTGAAGCCCTTAAGCATTAACTTCTTCAGCCAGGAGACCCATAGTTCTATGTTCATGTCTACTACAATTTGGCATTGATTCCATCCTGGATGTGTGATTTGTTTGTAATAAACACTTAAACCAAGTATAACTTTCTGGTTTTGGGTAGGATGAATTATTTTTGCCCCATTTCTTCTCCATGCAGAGGTAGGAGATCTTGATGGTGTTCTTGGTAGTGGTGATAACTGATGCTGATGAGCCAGTGGGTAGGGTTTGAGGCTGAGCACCATTTGGTTCTCCTCAGTTTAGAGGCTAGAGCAAGGTAATGATGCTGGTACCAGGACAAGAAACAGTAGTGCCATGACACAAGTAAATCCAATAAATCATAAAATGGTTTGGGTTGGAACGGAACTTAAAGCTCATCCAGCTCCAGCCCCCTACCCTGGGCAGGGATAAAGGACTCTGCCATGAGAAACAGGTGTATCTTCAGCAAAAAGTGATAACAAACTAAATTTGGTGTCAGCATGTCCACAAAGAATCTCAGTTTCCTAATTCCTGAAGCCACTGCAACATTCAAAGATATCCAGAAGGAAAAACATGAACTGGAGTTCTCCAAGAACTTTAGGCTGTTTGCCTGACTTCAGCAAGTGGTTTAAACCTCCTTTAAATCACTTGGGCCCAACAACTACCTACTACAGACAGATTTGACTTGATGGACTTTGCAATTTCCTATCACATTAACATAGAATCACAGAATCACAGAATGGTTTGGGTTGGAAAAGACCTTAAGGTCATCCAGTTCCAACCCCCTGCCATGGGCAGGAATGCCTCACTCCAGACCATGTCGCCAAAGGCTCTGTCCAACCTGGCCTTCAACGCTGCCAGGGATGGGGCAGCCACAGCTTCTCTGGGCACACTCTGCCAGCACCTCAGCACCCTCACAGGGAAGAATTTGGGCCTTATATTCAAAGTGAACTTCCCCTGTTTCAGTTTGAACCCATCACCCCTTGTCCTATCACTACAGTTGCTGATGAAGGACCCCTCTCCAGCATCCATGTAGGCCCCTTCAGACACTGGAAGCTGCTCTCAGGTCTCCACACAACTTCTCCAGGCTCAACAGCCCCAATGTTCTCAGCCTGGCTCCATATAGGAGGTGCCTCAGCCCCTGGTCGTCCTCATGGCGTCCTCTGGACTTGATCCAACAGTTCCATGTCCTTCTTACACTGAAGACACCAGAACTGCACACAGTGCTGCAAGTGGGGTCTCACAGGAGCAGAGTAGAGGGGCAGGATCACCTCCATGACCTGCTGCTCATGCTTCTACTACTGCCTTATTAATATTTCCTTTTTATTTGCTTTTCCCTTCTTCCCATTGCTTGTCACTCATGACCTGGACAATGCTGCCCTGCTGGGAATCCCCATGCATCCAGCATCATCATCACAGAGGGGAACACATGCACATAGCATTGAAAACCCAACCCCTGAACAACTCGCACCACCGTCACACTGTGCAGTGATACACAGTAATTACACAGCTTTCCAAAGGAAGGATAAATCCATTAAACCCCATTAACTAATGTCTCAAAAACAATGTCTGAGACACTCCTTGTAGCTCCACAGTGGCTGATATGATGAAAGATGGAAATCCTCCCTCTCCAAATGGAACTTTATAGGGTATTAAATAAGCACCCTCAGCACTTATCTAAATCTTTAATTAGTTCTAGAATATACTGATGATATCAAGGCTAATTAAATTTATACAGATAAAGAGCAATGAAATTCTAACCAAGTGAGCTGAAAAGTACATATTAAATAGTAAATTCAATGGTTCAAGCAGATATATGCAATTTTATATATATATATAAAAGTTCAATTCACATATTGTATTCAAATTGATTCTGAGTGTGCAAGTGATTGGGAAAAACCTTTTGAATGGATCAGTTCAAGTGCTAATCTGGCCTGTTGAAGTATCAGTTCTTAATGGCAGCACGTGCAAATGAGCCACACGCATTTGCATTTTACTGCATATAGTAAAAAGGAAACTAAATATCCCATCTGCCAGCTTATAAAGAATATTAAGCAATTTTTTCCCCTTGCTTCATGCATAAATGACAGGGAACATGGGGATGAATGTAGCCTGAAAGCAGAGAGTCAGCAGTTCGATGGAAACTACTGCAAAGATTGCTCCAGTCAGCAAAATGTAATACACTTTTAGCTACCCTTTGGGAGCAACAATTACTGTGGCAAAAAAAAGCCCTTTCCCAGTTTTATTTAGGATCAAGTGGCTTGGAACTGGATCCAGACCCTGATGGTGTAAGTGGGGAGGTGCACGGTGGTACAAGACTGTTGGTTTTGGATAAAAACAGGTATGTTTGGGAGCTACTGATGGGTGAAGGGGACTTCTGATGGGGTCTGCTTGCTAAGGGGAGCTCTGCTCTCATCAGACCCCACTTGCAGCAGTGTGTGCAGTTCTGGTGTCCTCAGTATAAGAAGGACATGGAACTGTTGGAACAAGTCCGGAGGAGGCCACGAGGATGATCAGGGACTGGAGCAGCTCCAGTATGGAGACAGGCTGAAAGCACTGGGGCTGTTGAGCCTGGAAAAGAGAAGCTGTGTGGAGACCTCAGAGCAGCTTCCAGTGTCTGAAAGGGGCTACAAGGATGCTGGAGAGGGGCTCTGCATCAGGGACTGTAGTGATAGGACAAGGGGTGATGGGTTCAAAGTGAAACAGGGGAAGTTCACTTTGAATATAGGGCAGAAGGTCTTTACTGTGATGGTGGTGAGGCACTGGCACAGGGTGCCCAGAGAAGCTGTGGCTGCTCCATCCCTGGCAGTGTTGAAGGCCAGGTTGGACACAGGGGCTTGGAGCAAGCTGCTCTAGTGGAAGTTGTCCCTGCTGTGGCAAGGGGTTGGAACAAGGTAACCTTTAAAGTCTTTTCCGACACAATCCAGTCTGGGATTCTATAAGGTAGAACTTACCAGATATCAGGATGAAAAGGAGGGGAGAGAAAAGGATAGATATTTTGGAGGAGAAGTTATGTTCTGCACATACCTCACCTCTTCGTTTGCTAATTAGCTCCATGTCTTATTGGTGATTTATCACTTGTGTTTCACAGCAAGAGTTGCAGTAGAGAGAAAACCAAACCCTTCAGTGACCCAGAGCTGCACCCAAAGCTGTTGGCTGTATTTGTGGAGTGTTTTCCAGAATTAGCCATTAAAACAAAGCTGCTTTATACAGAAGCCAAGACATGGGTGAGCTGATTTGTATTTAGTGCTTCATACACTGTCTGTGGTTGAAGTTTAAAAAGGAAAAGTAATTGGATTTATAATTGGGTTGCCTTTAATTAGAAGACTTTACTTATACCCTTCTGAATAAATACACCCACTTTCCTCATCTGGCTCTGTACCCTGATCAGACTCCTGTGCACTGCAGTCCCTAAAGCAGGTACCTATCAAGGTGTGAAGGCTTCCCAGCTCTGACACTGTTTTCTGCCTTGGACAAATTACTTAATTGTTATCTCAGTTCCTCCAGCTGTATAAAACAAGAACAATAATATTATCCTTACATCACAGCCCTGATTCTTTATAAAGGGCTGTGATTTGCAGGAGCGTGAAGTGCTCATGAATTATAAATTCACTTTAAGTCTTCCTCTCATGTTTTGTTTTCTTTTACAACTGATTTCACTTTGGTGTTTGCACTTCTGAGCTAAGAAAATGGGGTTTGTGTTCTTGACACTCTCCTCCTGTTGTAACACAGCTCAGAGCTGTCTGCCTCCTGCCCAGATGGTGCTGCGTGTTGTAGTGTGTGCTGATGGGGCATCTGCCTTTGAGCTTCTGAGAGGCTGTGGATGAGGTGGGCTCTGGTGCACCTAGAGAAGATGTAGATCGTAGCAGCACACAAACATGTTTGGCCTAATTTCAGGTTCCCTTTACCATCCATGGAGACAAATAGGTGCTTCTTGGACACAGTTCATCTCAACCCAGGCAGACGTGAGCAGTGTCCATTTCTTGCCAGAGTTTGTAAGAGTAGCTGAAGGTGACTAGTACAGCAAAAGCATCCCTGATGTGGACATCTGAGGCTGTGTGGATTCCCCTAAAGCACTTTAGGAAGCAGAGAATGGGCATTGGTATGGGTTAATTAAAAATCAAGAAAGAAATCTTAATAAATAATGATGTGTGGAATAGTGATCTGAGGGTAATCATAGAATCAGAGAATAGTTAGGTTTGGAAAAGACCTTAAGATTATCCGGTTCCAACCCCCTGCCATGGGCAGGGACACCTCACACTAAACCATGCCACCCAAGGCTATGTCCAACCCGGCCTTGA
>JASSUY010029718.1:0-47996 GCA_032466535.1 Forpus xanthops
GGGTGGTGAGGCACTGGAATGGGCTGCCCAGGGAAGTTGTGAATGCTCCATCGCTGGTGGTGTTCAAGGCCGGGTTGGACAGAGCCTTGAGTGACATGGTTTAGTGGGAGGTGTCCCTGCCCATGGCAGGGGGGTTGGAACTAGATGATCTTAAAGTCCTTTCCAATCCTAACTATTCTATGATTCTGTGATTCCATGAGGGCAGTACACAGTGATGTGCATTAAATACTGGCAGCCAACACTCCAAAAACTTTCGGGAAACTCAGATTTAAACTTTGTTGATGGCCTCTATGTTGTTAATCAAATGAACACCCTCATTTCTCTCTCACCCCAAAATATAGAAAGGAAGGCAGAGAGAAATTTCACACCTTTAAACCTTCCCACCCCCCAAGTTGTTTATAGCATTATTTCATTTTTCATTTTTTTTTTTCTCTTTCTGGATTAATATGAACATCTTTAATACTTTCATGATTGGTCTCTATAAATATTATCAGGAAAACAAATATAAAAGAAGGTTCATTTAAGTCAAAGGACAGTTCTGGAAGGACAAATGAGTAGGAAGGGGCCCAGGGTAAACCTACCTTGGAAATGGAAGGTTTCCTGGCATCAGAAGTATTGCTGTAGAACCCCTCCTCTGTAAGTAACCATGTGTCTGTTCCATCCTTGGAAGTGTTCAAGGCCAGGTTGGATGGGGCTGGTCTGGTGGAAGATGTCTTTGCCCATGGCATGAGGGTTGAAACTAGATGATCTTTAAGGTCCCTTCCAATGCAAACCATTCTATGATTCTGTGGGAGAAAAAGAATTGCCTAACTTTTACTCAAGCCTTACCAGTGGGAAAAGACAATGTGATTACCTGAATCTCCCAAAAACCAAGCCTAAGCCTGTCTCCTGTCTTCATAATGGCCCTTGCAGTGGGGCTAAATAGCCAAGACTCTTTATTATAGTATTTTTCAAGAAGAGTTTTATGGCAAAACTGGTGTTTTCCCACCATCCAATCATTCTCTCTCTTTCTAACTGAAGAGCTTCCCCATTTTTTGGTTTTCATTTTGCTGCAGTTTCTAAATATTGTTTAGCAATTACAGATTCTGCTCATTGTGCCCACAGCAAACCAAGCAAAAGAGGAGCTTTCAATCAAATCCATTGAATTCTGGGTATATTATGCAGCTCCCTTGTGTTTTTTTCCAGTAAAAAACCTTTGAGAGTTTTGCAGCAATGCTATTTAGTGAAATGCCTGCCTGCATATAAACAAAATTACCACATTATTTCCATATGTCTAAATGATTAATTCAGCTTCTGCCCATTATTTTATAGTTTTTTAGATAACTAATGAAGTTTCTTCAGTGTGTACTCAGGGCAATAAGCTCAAGAGCTAATGCTCAAAGAGGAAGACATATTGGGAAATAAGCTCAATAGGGATTTACGAACCTCTTTCTGGTGAGGTTGAAGCCTGGTCTGAGGCAATAGTGACAGGTATGTTATCATCATATACCATGTATTTAATTTTTTGCTCGAACAAGTTTGATAGTGACAATTGACTTCCCCCAGGGCAAGTGGCCTCTTATAAACTTTACCTTCACTGACAGCCTTCTTGGATGTCTCGAAGGACAAGCTGAGAACTAACTGGGAACTGGATAGCAAAAGGCTCATGCATAGGGATGGGCCGTATGCCATGGATAGGTAGGGTAAGTAAACCTGGTGTTACTACTTCCAAGCTGTATCTGTTACCAGATAATTAGAAAATTTTGATCTTCAGGGATGCACAAACTCTGTTATCCTTCCAGTCATCCTCTGAATTATTCACGACTCGTTTAAAAGATAAGGGAATGAAATAGAGGATGTATGCAAATAAATCATAGTGAGGTCTTGCCAGTATGGTCTAGAATGAAACCACCTATTACAAGCTCTTTTTCTCATATGTTCCTAACTTAGAAAAGAAAATGAAAATAGAAACAGCAGCTTTGAAGCAAATATATTTGGGTTGGCTGTTCTCCAAGATTAATATTTAGGGGAAGTTTGACTATCATCTTTTTGCCTTCTCCCAAAAGTTTTGGGGGTTTGTTTGTTTGTTTTTCCTTTAACAAGAAAACAAAGACGTTAAATGCAATTCCAAGCTGTCAAATGCTGGAACACATAGAAGAAAACTTCCTAATTGCTTCATTGTCTGATATTGCATTTTGTATTTCTCTTTCTTAGGTTTAATGTGAAGTTAAATAAAATAATATCTGCAGTTTAATTCGTAGCTCACAGACTATCAAGGGGGGGGGGGGCACATTTTCAAAGCCAGCAATGGCTTGGTTTAAAGGAGAACAGGAGTTGCAGAATGGGAAATAGTTTTGAAAACAAGCCAAGGTTTCCCCTGATGAATAGAGAAGGTGTCACTCTCCCACCAGTTTGCCCCTCTGAGTGATTTTGCTGAGATGGCGCTGGTTGTGCATCTTGAGCTGTAAAAATTTTCTGCAGTGCAACATTTTGAAGTTGCTTATGTTTTCTCAACTTGATTAGGTAACATACAGTGCCATGCTGAAAAAAGGGGAATTTTGCACTCACAGAGAATGAAATGATCCATTAGAATAATGCATGTATTAAAGTAGACTTTCAATGAATATTTAATATTACAAGAATGTCACTTTGAGTTACAATTGACTTATACATGCAATCCCATTGACTTTAACTGAGGGAAGGGTTTGCTACTTGTCTTTTCTTTAACAAAATGTTCATTAAATGGTTGTGAGTTCTCTACTGAGCCGTGTGGCACTTGACCAGTATCTTCATTGCTCATTTATGATTTCTGCTGAAAGCCTTCATTAGAGTTGCAATTTTGCCTTATGTTATCAAAAGTACTAATGGAATTATCCTCTTTTGGGCCACTTTTTACTTTGCAATAAGAGTTTTCATGTTTTGTTTCAATTTCATTTCTGCTCCTTCAGGCCTGTTTTCTAATGAGTTTCTCTGTGTGAGATGCAAGGGCTTAGGTGTCTGGATGCTGCAGGCAAAACAGTGCAATTCTGTAAATCTAGTGCTTACTTAGGTAGTGTTAGAGGATGCAAAGCCACAGAGCAAATGCATTTAACAAACTTTCTGTGTAATAATCTACTCCCAGTGAAATGCACACAGTGTCTTGTTGCTATTAAGAAATCTGTTAATTAAAATAAGAAAAACAATTGGAATGGGGTGTTATAAAAGTTGCCATAAAGTGAAGGAAGGGTCATGGTCTGGGATTTGGCTCAGGTCCTAAAGATAGTTCACAAAGCTCTGTGAATAGTTTAGTAAATTCCTAGGGATCAGCAGTATTTGTAGGCAACAAGATCAGTGGCTTTAATGTCTGTACATATTTGATGATATGCAAATATTGTAAAATAATTTTACATGGTTTGATCCTCATGGCACTGATGATACTTTAATTGATAGCTTGAGGGGGTGCACCCTTTTTAACCTGGTAAAATATTGAAGGTGTTAACAGTGTTTGGGACAGCTCTTACAAGTACTGTATCCCCTTTTCTCTGGTTTATGTTAACGGGTGGTATGGACACTGAGAATTTGGAACTTCTCTGATGGAGTTGATGCTACCAGATGTGCAGTGACCCCATAAGATGTTGAGAGATTTCTAGTAAAGTCAGCAAGAGGCAGAGTGTCAGCCCCTGGCTGGCTTGATGCTTTGCAGAACACAAATTAGGTCCTATCTGCTTCTCTGCACTTTTGCTGAAAATGCTTGCTCATTCATGCTGGCTAGTTATTGCTCTATTTTATTATTGTTTTTGACAAAGTAACAGTAATCAAAATCAGTCTTTTTATGATCATATTGGAGTAGTGATTTAGTGGGACATCATTTTTTTTTTGGGGGGGGGGATTTTACAAAGCTTGTTTTAGTCATCTCGAATTGAAACACTCAAAGTGGTGCAGGTCCAGTACCCAGCTACAAATCATTGGAACAAATACACAACGTCATATATATAACAGATTTGGACAGTTTCTTTATTTGGAATAAAATTGTACATTTGCTCCAATTATAGTGATGTTTGTCCCGACCATCTTTGTAGGTCTTGAAAAGAAAATACTCTCCTCTTCTTGCTGCTCTTTTCTGGGCATTTCTTTCTCTCCTCAAGAGAGCTCTCCTGGCTTGCTTGCTTTCACAGGTACTGCAAGCCATGCAGTTTAAGAAAAGACCTATAAATTGTTGTATTTGTTAGTATATAAGTGTATTCAAACAAAATAAAAGGCTGACATTACCATGGAGGTCTTCCTGAGGGCCTAAAAACTTATCTAGTGTGGGCAGCAAACAGAAGGACACATGCCTTTTTTCTCCACTCTTTATCATACAGAAAGCATCAGGGTTTTTGCTCTGCGTCTGTCAGTCTCCTTCTGGACACAAACACAGTGTGCAAGACCAAAACAGGAAAAGATGGCATGGTCTTGAAACTAAAGACAAGTCTTTAAGAAGATAACAGCCTGCGCAGATGTTGCCTTTCTGGCAGCCAGTCTAATCCTTAGCATGAATAGTCGGTTCCTGGTGCCTCTTCCAAATTCCTCTTTTCTGCAGCAATTGCTTCTGCTGCCAGTTTCCTGGTATCTAGCTGTTTGAGATGCAGCAGCAGTGGAGGTCCTTGCTCTGTTGGTCAGTACGGATTGCAGGTTACAGCCCTGCAGCAAGAGCAATCCCTGAAGTTTCCTGGAAGGTACACAAACTGAAGGGCTGATAACATTTGTCAAGAGAGGGCATGGGCCAGGGAGGTGCCTTACAGGTGCTTCATCCTGACCATTACAATGTAAATCATGGCAGAGTTCAGATTTAATTTTGGGGGTTGTTTTTTTTTTTTGTTGTGGGTTGTTGGTTTGGTTTTTTATTTTTTCCCCCACATAAATCTTACTTAAATTTAAAGCTGACTGCTAACTCTACTTGTTCCTCCTACGCAGAGCAGGGGATGAACATAACATGTTCCCTGAAACATGCAGTGATGATCTGCAAAGACCCATAAGCTGTACAAATAATAGCTGTAAGCCTCCTAAGACTCTTGGTAATATTTTAACTAGTCATCCTTCTTCAGGCTAGAGAAAAAAACCTGCCTCACCCTGTGTGTGTACACATAGCACTAGCATGATTCATCATGCTTCACTCTTTCTCAGAAGCTGCTTCACAGCCGTTCGATCCTCATATGTTCTCTCACAGAACTGAATTTGGCATCTTTTCAGAATTACAGAGCAAAATGTTCACACCATAATCAGGAGATGGAAGAAGCTGTTTTTTTCAGGCACTTGGGCATATGCATTTTTTTCCTGCAACATGTTTCCAGCTTCAGTGGTGGATATGGTACTCACAAAAGGGTTAATGACTTCTCTGCAGTTGCTAGGTAATGCCGTCTTGTCACTGAGACCACTTTTGAGTTAGTGACAGCTTTTCTGATGTTGTAATGCTTAAATAGTAATTGTGGAGTGCATTAAATTAGCTTTTTATTTTTCTTGTTTCCATTAGAAAGCTAGGAAATGAAACGTAAAAGCCTTCAGTATTGTGATATTATGGCTGCATGGATAAATCAACCAAAAGCCAGAAAACACAGAAGCTGAACATTAGTTTAAGGAGACATCTTCAGTTTTGAAAGAGTGAGCTCTCTTGCTAATGTATTATAATACAGATTTGGTAGAAAGTACTATTGCTTCAAAGTTCTTGGACCAATGTAGATTGAAATGATGGATCCAAGTGAGATGGTTCACTACAGCAATAAATACGGGAATATCAAACAGGCTATATTGCAGTTAAAAATTCCTTTGCTTGCTTCCTTTTTTTTTTTTCTTTTCTTATTTCTGTGTAATTCAGTAATTAAACATACTCTTATAAAACAACAAGCACTGTTTGGGTTCAAATTACTTTTGGACGCAGACCAGACTGCTCAAACTCACATGCAGACCGAGGTGCAGCCAGAGCCCACATAGTCAGGTCAGTTCCAGAGGTGCATTCTTTGGATATCTGATCTGAAGTAATGGCTAATTTGTTCCAGGAAAACACATTGAAATGAATACAAGTATCCAATAATAATTTCATTCTCAGTTCTGTTTATTTAATTCAGCCAAATGGTCCAACCCTGAATTCCACCTTTCCTAATCTGGGAAATAGTGGAGGAGGGAGATGAGACTCCGTTTTATACACTTAAAATCCTCAGAGCTTGCGAGGCATGCCCCAGTTCTGTTTCCCCTCTCAATCTACTGGGACCCTCTCCTCCAAACTCCCTGCCCAACCACAGCTTCACGTGAACCAGGACTGATTCTCCCTCAGGTTTCACATCCCCATACAAGGTTGCTTTAAAGTGAGCCCAACACACTCAGGCTCAGCAAGTAGTCCCAGCTCAACATGTCAATGCCTTCTTTCACATGGCCTTTTAATTTCTTCCATGAACATCTCAGACCATGTATTAGCATTGGGAGTCTGGGGACTTGGGGTGATTGTACAGTGTCTGACTATCTTTTTACGCAAGCAGCGCAAGTCCATTCGTGGATGCCATCCCAAAGGCAGGATCTTACCCTAGCTTTGAAAGCAAGTACATAATGGAGAAGTAGATATTTATATAGCTGGCACCATAAAAATACAGAGAGAAAGGCATGGGAAAACACCATGTTCTTTTTCAGTCCCTTTGTGTAATCATTGATGAAACCTTTGGTGACTAGGAGAAACTGCATGTTGACTCAAACCTCTATGGTTGTGCTGAGCTCAGCTGATGTGCCTGGATGCTGCTGACAGTGCCTGTCTTAACCAGCAATAGTGGCAACCCTGCATCTTTGTAATTCCCATTTGTCAAATTGAAAGCTTCAGGCTTTCCCTTATGTATGCTCCTACAGTGCTCTGTTCAGTGGACACATGAAAGGAGACCAGTTACTCTCTAAGATGTGTGTGGGATTCAGTGCCAGGAGAGAATGAGAAGTCTGCCTGCTTCAGCACCCAGCTTTTTTATGCTGCCAACAAAACCAGCAAGAATAATGTGCAGGGCAGGCTGAAAAGAAAAGGGATTTAATTGTATCCCTTTTCTGTGTTTTGGGACATACAGTCATAATAATGGTGGACATTACATAGAAAACAACACACAGGATGAGGTCATAGCTCATTCTTGTAGTCAGGTTCATTACAAGCATTATTTACCAGAACCACAGTGTAGAGAAACTGCAGGGCAAGTCTCTCCTATGACACATCATTCAAATGCTTGTGGCAAGCACAGCGACTGCTGATATGAAAAAGTGATAGTAGGAAAATAACAGTACAGATTGTGAACAACTGTAGATAGATTAAATTATACTAGGTTGAGTTTTAGCCTGTATGTAGGTAGCTATACTATAATAAGGATGGTGAAGTGTAACCATAGCTGGGAATGGAATTCAGTCACATTTTATTCCATTTGATTAGATAGGAGTTCTCATCCTACTCACTCATTTGTCTCATCTCAGAAAATATAACCCCCTGACAGAAATACCTGATATTTAATGCATCATCCCAGCCAAGTGAGCATGCACAAGTTTGAAGTTGTCCTGTTCTGCACTCATGTTTCTGCACACACAGAGCAGGTGGTGGGTGAATGCCTGTTGCAGTGCCAAATAGCATCTGTAGGTACTGCATCCATTCTGGAGGGCTGACAGTTATGTGCATGTGAGGTAAAGTCTGGTCTAGTGATTTGCTCATTTCTCCATTTCTGAACCCATTGTTACAGTGGTGTGGTATCTAATGAATGGGAAGGCTTTGAGAGAATTACAGTAACACTGAACTCATTAATGGACTAAGGTGTAGCTCTACAAATCAAGGCTTTCAGAGATGATCCCAAGATCTCTCATTGTCTTCCACTTAAGTAACAAATTCAGAGCAAAGACTGATACAGGATACTGAGATATCACACTTTGTTACTACTGAAACTGAACAATAACTTTGGTACTCTTCAAAAAAACATTTCCCCCTAAGTATCAGCGCTGTCTGCAAGCACCAGTTTACACCAGCGTACACTTACAACCATGTTGACTGAGCTTCCTGCCTGTGATACTGGCAATCTCTACTACCTCTGCCTTCCAGAGAAAGGATATAGCATGCCAGCAGTTCACTTGTCCTCTCACAGGAATAAATCTTGGCACAAAATGCGGCCCAAAATCATTCTCCTGGTCTGCTACTCAACCATTGATAACTACAATCACCTGAGTACCACCTGAAGCTGGCCTAGCAGTGCTGCTTACAGGGACTTGTATGCAGCTTCTGCACTTGGATCTTCACAAGCCGGCAGCATTTCCTCTTCAGTTTTCTTTGGCTAGAGAGAGGCAGAACATTGTCCTCATTCACTGGCTTTGCTGCAGCAGACTTTGCCTTAACAAGAACAACAAATGCATGGGTCAAAATCAAATGAATAAATACGTATTTCTCAGTCTCCATTTCCTATGTTTATCTGAGCTTAGGGCAGTGTATATTCAAGATCTTCCCACACACTTTGTAGCTTCCACATGGATCCGTGAATCTTTCTCCTTCTTGCAATCATTTCCAATGGCTGCAAGTGTCAAGGTCTTAGTTAGTAAAAAAGCCTTCTCCAAAGCTTGCCTTTTCTCCTTACATGCACCCCACTAGGTTAATGAGTTCCAGCAAAAACATTTGGCTTCTGTGTTTAGCTACCAGCAGTTCTGACCTCTGCTGCTGTCAAAATATCCAGCAGCCCTCGAAGAGCACCCTGCACAGGAGGGTAGAGTGCAGGAGGGCTGTGTGGGGAACTGGAAGACCTGTGCATCTGAGACCAGTGAGTTAGAGGTATCCATGGTTCTGGGCAGAAACAGGAGATTCAGGATCCTCAACTTCCTTTGCCTAGTGCTGTGCAAACCTAATTCTAAACTGGGGATGTTTATTTTGTCCTCCTCGCAGTTCATCAAAAGCCTCATCAAAGACCTCTTACAGTAGCTTTATCTGCAGGATGGGGCTCCTGACAAGTTATTTCTATTTCATACATGCCCTGGGGCTTTCTCATCAAATGGCTGCAAAGGTTTGTTTCTGCCTCTGCCCTCCTCAATAAATCTGCAGTTTGGAAAGCAGATTTCATCTTGCTGATTCTGCCCAACTGTTTATTATGCTGGATTTCCAAGGCACTTACGCTTGGCTTGCTGGTTCCTTAGAAAGGGAATGATGCCTATTGTAGTTAACCCTGTAAAATGTCTAATGAATAATTAAATAGCATGTTTTCTGTAATTCTGCTTTGTCAGTTTGGTCAGTCAATTGCTGGTTGCTGCTCCTATCAGATAAAAAACTTGCTGTGAAGCTGTTTAAAATTCAGCATTGCTAATCAGTATTGTTCCATATGTAATTCTAAGTGCCACTTCTTCAGGCAATTCAAGAGAGAAATGTGGAACTTCAATGTCTCTATGGAGACCATCTATAATTTAAAAGACAGAAACAACAGTTTAATGCCTTGTAATACTTAAAAAAATCACCAGTGGCTGTTTCCAAAATGCCCCCAAAATACAAATAGAAAAAGTATTGTGCTCTACTAGTATACAAAGCCTATTTGTTGAAGATCAGTGAATTGTGATAGAGATGATTCAGTGAAACTAGTCAAAGGCTATGTTAAAGCACCAGGATCAGTCTCAGGGGTTTAAATTAAGTACTGAATAAATATTTAAAATGCAAAAGATCAAATCATTAGGCACATTTGCCAGCTGTAGGAAGGTAAAAGCATTTTGCTGGATTTATGCACAGAAAGAACAAGCAATGAATTCAACAGCCCTGCTAACCATCTGGCTCACAGGATGATAAGCCATGACTGATTTTGATTTCCAGGGCAGAAGCGAAGTGGGTCTTGCACTGAGCATCTTGCCTCCAGCAACATCTTATATCCGATGCTTCAGAGAAAAACAACATGGAGCATGGCAGAAAGACAGGGCCTCCTGTAAATAACCAGCAATCATACAGCTGAGCTCTGATGAATGAGTAATGCAAGATGTATGTATAAAGCTGTACCCCCTGCTGTACAGAAGTGTTATCATAGAATTATAGAATCATAGAGTGGTAGGGGTTGGGAGGAACCTTAACGGTTATTTAGTTCCAAGCCCCCTGCCATGGGCAGGGACACCTTCCAATAGACCAGGTTGCTCCAAGCTCTGTCCAACTTGGCCTTGAGTGCTGCCAGGGATAGGGGATCCACAGTTTCTCTGGGAAACTTGTTCCAGCGTCTCACAGACCTCATAATAAAGATTTTTTTCCTAATGTTTAATCCAAATCTATCCTCTTTCAGCTTAAAGCTATTCCCCCTTGTCCTGTCACTACATGTCCTTCTAAATTGGCTTATCAAAGCCTTATGATCAGCCATAAGGCTTTGATAAGCCAAACCCAGTGCTGAAGCTGGTAGTGCTGCAGCGCATTGGGGCATGAGCTGAGTGGCTGCAGCAGAGCGCTGGGATAAACAGCTCCTGGAGCTCTTCAGGCTTGCAGATGTAACTCACTGATGCCTTGGAAACTCTAAAATCATGGAGACAGAAGAGTGCTGGGTATGATCTGGGAAAAGTATGCAGAGAAGAAAAGCCATGTTCCCTGTGAGTGAGCACAGAGTAAAGGTGAAAGATGATGAGGCAGAAGAGAAAGTCGCAGCAGGTATAAAAGAGCCCTCTCCTGGCCCAGACTTATTCCGTGCAATTGGCAGCTTTGGGGAGCTTCCTTGTTTGGTGACATGTCATGAAAACAGCTAGGAGTTGGGAAAGGAAAACTGGGAAAAGAGGAAGAGACAGGGAAGAGCCTGGGTACAGCCTTGCCAGAGTTGCATTGGAGACACCAGAAATGAGGAGGAACAGGATTCATTCCATGATGAATGACAAAAACACAGTAACTTGCAAGAGCCACTGTACAAGGAGCCTTTGCACAGGCTTTGTGTAAAAATGCTGTGTGCCCTGAATTTTGCAGGTAAAGGGGAACACAAGTACAAATCTCACCATGCAATCTGCGGGAAGAGGTGGGATAAAAGGAAGGCTACCCTACCTGGAAAGAGTAAGAAGAAACTAAAGAAAACTTCTAAAACTGAGGTCCTTATTGCTCAAATTCCTCTATACCTTTTTTCAAGGTTGCCTTGCAGTTGAGAGCTTCTGCTCTCCTAGTGTGAAATATCCTAAAATAAGTAACACTATCTTCTCCAGTGGCGCATTATAATCAGAGTAGGAGTTTTTGAAAAGCTAAGGGGAAATGTGTGGTCTAATTTCTAGCCGAGTTGATCAGAGATCAGTTTTCTTACATCTTTAAAGGTATTTTAATATAGTAGGATTTCATATTATACTTTGTTAGATTACAGGAAATATTTACTACTCAAAATTATTAAGGAATATATTTTACCTTTTTTTCATTGTCTTATTTCCTTTGGTCCTTCAGCAACTATGTTCATTAGTGTCTGTAAAAACAGAGATACTATGATTCTATGTTTACTTCATTTAATTAAAGTTTGATATTTTCTGCCTGGAGTACAATATCTACTTGGTGCTTTTTTTTCTACATTAGATACATGTTAACTACACAAGAGGATAATAACAGTGAACAGGAATTTTGTACTTTAATGCAAATAATTCTGTTTTTTTTTCCTTACCATTCACTGTTCCAGCTGATGTCATTGGAAGGACACATACAGGGAAAGCATGATCAGAGAATTCAGTGCACTTCATATTTCATGTGCAGCAGTATTTTTCTTGAAGAAAAACATGCTTTTTGCACACCAGCTTTGGTTTTCAGTTGTTTTTTTGTGATTTCTTGTCTTGCAACGTCTTCTTTTGGAGCACTATATGCAGTTATGGGATGAAAGAAATGCTTTGATCATGGAATTTAACATTAACATTTAACCTCATCATCACAGCCATATTACTGTTGAACTTTTTTCTGGTGGATCATCACAACTTGATTGCAAAAAGAAAAAAAAAAAAGAAAGAAAAAAGAAAAGAAAGCAAAGAGATACCACATCAAAAATGATACTCCTTCTACCCCAGCTCCAGCAAGGGAATTTCATGGATTAGTGCAGCTGGAATCAGCTACAGTTTGTACCATAAAGGCATCCTGTCACCTGCAGCCAAAGAGACCCCACCCCTCTTATCAGACATGCACCCATTTTGAAAACAAAAAATTAGGTTGCCCCTTCATTCTGCTTACTTTCTATCTGCTGGTGTAAATAGATATAGGACATATCTTAAAAGTCTGCATGATGCCTTCCGCCTGACTGGATTAGGTCAGATATCTGCTTTAGTCCTCTCTTTTAATATCACCTGAAGTCTCTTCCACTTCAGACTAGGTCAGTTATTATTGTGTGTGGATATTAGAAGTGTTTTCAAAAATGTTGTAAATTAAACCCTACCATTACTTATGAGTCTGTTCTTCCTTTCCAATGACATTGTTTGGACAATACATCATAGAAAACTCCTTGCTACAGTGATGTATGGCACTAATCTATCATGCAAGTGCTGTCTTTTTGGTGATATATTAGAGCAATGCATCATTAAAACATCATTGATGGAGATATATATTATACAGCTAACAACTGGCTAGCAGCAAGATCTATGTGGGGATTTAGATGGGTTCAATGTATTAAATCAAAAGTACATGGATTTAATTCTAAAATAATAATAGCTGAATGCTGTTAAGAATGGTGTGGAGTCATATATTAATAGGTATAATGAGAGCTTCCAGAAGACATTTCAATTAAAAAAAAATGCTATTTTAATGAAGTGGTGGAAGGTGCCCTTCTGCCACCCACATTGTTTTCCTGTTCCAGAATGGGCCAGAAAGGAAAGAAAAAGGCAGAATGAAAAGATACATGGCAATAGTTCAAAGGCATTACTGCCTCCCATGGCTTTGATGGGAAATAGGAAAAATAATAAAAGCAAGTGAAAATTTAAATGGAGAAAAGTGGTACTATTCTTTTCAGATTGCTGACAGCTTTGAGTCTTTTTAATATCCCCAACTTTGAAGTTAAAACAGGGTCTCTGATCTTTAACAAACCAAAGTGAGGTGGACCTTGGGTGTGGGCACTAATAAAAAGAATGAAAGGGAAGCATGACACTATGTGATTCATTAGTTTCTAGCAAATTATGTGGCTTTGTCCTGGAGCATTTGTTAAATTCCCTGTCTTTTTCAAGAGTGATTTCCATTGCCCAAATAAAAATATGGGGTCACATCTGTTGAGGAAAAACTGTGTTGACAGAGCCTTTTGCGGACTATTTCCACTTGTGCTGGAACATACAATGCACCTGCAGTTTCTGGATGGTCAGTTTTTCCTGACCCCCTCATCTTCTGGGAATATTCAGGAAATACTTAAGGGGTCAGGGGGAGCCTGTTGCATTCTTCTATATGGGTGCTTTTTGCCTCCAACTGGAAACTAAGGTCAAAGGCTGTGTTACTAACCTGCGCTGATTCCTTTGGGGGGATGGTTTTGGTTTTGTAGGGGTTCTCAATGACCTGACAGATTTTTTATTTTTTCATCTCCTCCTCATTTCACATGGTAAGAATACTTTACATGGTCAGTTATTTCATCCCATAACACACCTCTGAGCCATAGAAAAATCAACTTGTTTTGCAGAAGCTTGTTACAGCAAAGTATGACAACTGTTGTATCCAAGCTCAAGGAGCATATTGGTGTCAGAGCTGGGATTCCTATACTTAAAACCCTATTTAACTTCCAGAAATTCCAGCGATCCTTCACATTTATTAACTGGTTTTATCAGGCTGATTTCTTGTATTACATCAGTACTATCTTAACCAAACTTTCAGGCCCACTATCAGCACAGCAGATTCAGCTCACTAATATACAATATAAATCACTAATTCCCAATCTATCTTTATTCCTAAAACCCAAAGTGGACTATTATCCCACAGAGAAGCATTCTGTGGACAGGGTTTGGAAAAGATAATCCAAACTCTAGAGAAATCTCAAAGGTGCAGAAGTACCCTGCACCTTTGGTCTGCAAAATGAGAAAGCTACCTACTAATAGACTGAAATGAGGATATGTCATGGTTTAGTGATGAAACCACAAATTGTTCAGCTATGTTAACAGAAGGAGAGATATATGGGAGCAGGAGCCGCAGGTTCAGCAGCATGAGGAAACCACTTGGTAGCATGTTGCAACGAGGAGGAAGAGAGGGAGTGTGCTTCCGATGTGTGAGGAATCATTTCCCACACAAGGACCTTTCCCTATCTACAGCTTTGAGTACATCCTGCACTCCACCAAGGCATTCAGCATTGCCAGGCATTAGGTTATAACATGCCCTATAACGTCCAATAATTAATTCCCCTTTCCACTGAAATAATATGTTAGATCAATGAGTATCATTGACACAGTGAGGTGTCAGTGAATGTCCTGGTTCTGCTGTTAGTGATGAAATGCAGGACAGACAGAAAATAAACTGCTTAGTAGTTTAAAGATATTGCCTGGAAACATGATGTAAAAATTCAGTAGTAGAAGGCACCACAAACTCATCTGTTCCTTTTGCAGTTCAAGCAGTATTTTTAGTTGTGGCTTTCAGCAAGTCCCTCAGTTTTTCTGAGCCCAGTCCATAAAATCAGCCTTGCAGTCTTTTGTCACATCCCGTATAAAGGAGCATTAAAGATTGATTCATTCTTGTTTGAAAATTGCTGTGAAGATGAAAACGGCAGTATAAATTCTGCCTATTGCTCCAGAGGCCTCCTGATTTCAAAGGCTGCCAGGGTTAAAATGGTAGGAGACTGATTTAAGTGGAAATCAAGACACAGTGTGGCTGATGCAGGAGTCAGACAGAACATGTTCACCAGCAGCAGCCTCAGCGGGAATGATGATGGAGGAATGATACATAAAGCTCTTCAACACCATAAAGGCACACATAAAAAAAGTTTCATTACTGCTTTTTGGACTCTCTAGCCACTGTTCCTACAACTCTGTTGGGCTCTAGCAGTAGTGAGAAACGTTAATGAAACAGAACAGTATCTGGACCATCTGGGAAGGATATTGTGTCAGGTTGTATGATGAGATACACAGACATCCTTTGGAGTTTGCCAAGAGTGAGACAATAATATGTATGCTTAGAATAAAAGCCCTGCCTTTGGAAGCAGATAGCAAAATATCAGAATGGTAAGGACGTGGAAAGAGAAGCTCACACTATGACACACAGAGGCCCTGTCAGAGCTCATGAAAGAAGCTAGCAAAGGCTCCATCAATGCCTTTCGTAAAACCTGTCAAGGTAAGAAAGAGACAGGTACCAAAGTGACAGATACCAGTGTGCCTGTTTTAGTCAGAGCCAGAGCAGAAACCCAGGAATCCACCCCACAAGGACAGTGCAGCTGCTTGTTGCTGTGGATGGGAAAACTGGTGCTGGAAAGAGTCCAGAAGCTTTCGCTCCGATTTTCTCTTTAAGAAATGGAACAGAAAAATTAATGGGGTTAATAACCTTGAAAATTCATCATTAATTAAAAACCATCACTGATCCATTGAAGACAAGGCATATTGGGCACTCACAGAGTGGATGATGATACCTGAGGCTGTCTCCTAGTCTCCCCTGATTGAGTTCACTGCAGAACTGGGCAGCCTCCATGGCAGCGCTGAAATGGATCTGAGAGTGGGAAGAGCTCCAGGTGGTGTGCTCATCACCATCACCTGTAAGAGAGTTGAAAGCCCCTGGCAAAGCTGGAGAAACCTGAAAGCAGGAGCTGACCAATGAAATCTGTGTAAAGAGACACATGGTAAAGCAAAAGATGTTCCAACTCATGTGTTACAGCATCATTACCATCAGTTCTCTGCATCATGGCTGTGCCCGTGGAGGTGGCCTGTGACAGGACCCAATGCTCTAGGTGCCATACATACCCATGGTAAGAGGCTGGCCCCACAGGCTGGGGCTAGATGCAGTTTTGTCCAACATCCTGGGTCTATGTCAGATCTGAGGCCCAGGATAAGACGGAAACAATGCAAAAGCATGCCGAAAAATGCCATCCAAAGAGTGAGACGCTGCAAATGAATCAGTGTGTTATTTTACTCTGTGGTTTCCTGGTGAGTTCATGCTGCTGTGCAATGACAGAGTGTATGGGAGCAGCCTTCCCTACATACACAAGAGCAAAGTGGTGCAGAACAGTCTTGTACCTTTATCAAGGTTCTACTGTGCTCCCTCTAACAACTCTCTCCCTCCACACATTTAAAGGACCAATAATAATTAATTAAAACATTGCCCTTCTACACTGCCTTACAGTCATAGCATTTCATAAGCATTACCAAACAAAGCTTCCCAGCCCTCCTGGGAAGTAAAAGTGATTGTGATCCATGTTTTACAGCTGGATAAGCAAAGGCTGAGGGAGGTGAAAAACTGATTGCTCCCAGCCTTGCCTGAGCAGGCCAGGGGAGAAGCAGGGGCCAGGAAACCTTCCTTTTTCCTTTGCATGGCATTTCCCAGCCCAGCTGTCTCTCCAGTAAAATACCCAGCAGCTCTGGGGTATCTGCCTGTCCCTGTGACATGAGGGCTTCCTTAGAGAGATCGGACTGTGGGTCTCATCACATAAGTGCCTACAGGAGAAGGACTGCTCACTGGGACAGAGAAAAAGGCACATGCTGACTGACAATTTGCTCTACACTAATAGGGGATATTCAGGGCTGAGGATTGGTACTCAGGACTCTCAGTGTCAACTTTTTCCCTGCCAGTGAGATCCTACAACTTGGGGGTAGCTGAAATGAACAGTCTATGAGTAAGTGGGCCAAGTGTTTTATCATCTAAAAAAGAGAGATGATCAAGGTCAAGACGCTCATAACTGAGCTGTCTTATTAGATTGCTAGCTCCAATTTTGGGCTCAGATGTTGTAGCATATAAAAACTGACATATATTTATTACAGAAAAGCTGCCTTTGGGCTCTCTAATGTCCATTGTCAGCAGTGCACACAGTCATTTCATGTTTTCATGGGGCTTTCAGGGTAAATGCTGCTTTTACGTAACATGCATACACGCGTGTACATACGAACAGAAGGATATGGGAAGAGTTTCACTGAATTCTGTGTGGATAAATTAGTCTACCTGAATGCCATGTTGAATTTCATTGCACTCTGGCACATGTTGAATTCCACTGCACATGTGGCACAGCTGTGTTCCTCTCTGGCACGTTGACAGTCTGTGCCTCCTGCAATAGCTACGTGGAAAAGGCTTTCTGTTTGCAGTGCTACCTTCTGCACCCCTCTCCCTCTCCTAAGAGGCTTTAGATGATATAATACATACCTCTGTTTCACTTGTTCCTGCTTTTTCTTCCAACAAGAAAAATGATGCTGAACGCTTTTCCTTTCTCTGAGCAAAGCCTCCTCCATGTATAGTGAAAATAAATATTCAGACAAGCCAATCAGCTCAGAAAACATCTAGGAAAGCATTCACACTGTTTTAAAAACTCCTTGCCCAATGCTGTAGTGGCAATTGCCACTGAAAATCCTATAAAGAAAATAAACAAATATATTCTCTCAATTCAGAATCAGAAGAAAGCAATAGTAATGCTTGCTATACTGCAGCCACTTCAAAATCCAGAAACAAACCTGCCAAAATTGTTCTCCTAGTTATCTTTTATTACTTTCCCTAGGCCTTTTCCATAAGGTACCTAGTAGAAATGAAAGCAATAATTTTATATAGATAAATCCATAGCACTGAAAAGAGACTTATCTCTTTTCTCTGTGTGCTCAAATGCTGCACCAGCCTATATAGTGTTTGAAAACCATGTGGGAAGGAGATCATTCTCTCTTAAATTCAATAGGCTTTTAGAATAACATTTATTCATTTCTGTAGAGTTTTTCCATATGGGATTTCAGAGCCTTTTAAACAAGAAGCTGCCCCCTTTTCTCCTCTCCCTCTTTTCTGCATGTTCTTTCACCAGCACAAAGCTGAAATGAACAATAGTAGACACTTGGCTTTCCATCCTGCAGCATCCAGAACTCTGGAGAACAAAGAATTAATACACAGCCAAGGGGCTAAAGATAGCAAGCTCAGTGTGATGGGTAACTCTGGCTCCAGGGGGAGGTTGTGGTGCTGGTGGAAGAAGGTTCATTTTAGGAGCCAAAGGAACCACATACTGAAAGCTGGTTTTGATGTGGGCTGGCTATAAAATCCCAACTGAGTCACTGCCTCTCCAAGCTGCATTTCATACAGCTGTAAAATGGGGTTTTGGCCCAGAAGCCTGGGTAATGGATTTATAAGGCATTATAAAGGACTGCAAAGAATATAAACAAATAACTGCTTTTTTCATGTGGGAGGGTAGGAGCAAAGACAGAAGGGAAAAAAAAAAAAAGCCAATACACTGAGTGGGAGTGTGGGGACAGAAGTTGGGACAATTTATTAATTGGGTTTCCATCTCATTCTGGTAAACAACTTACAGCTGTGTGAATCTTCTTTTTGCTCACTCTCTGCCTGATGAGCATTTCCTTGTGCTGCGTCCCTAGCCCCTGATACGTGCTGGAGGCTGCCCCTCACAGCCCTGCCTACCAGCATCACCTCCCTTGTAGTGCTTGCTACCACCTCGAGGAGCTGAGTCCTGTTGGCTGTCCCCTATTTAGCTCCATGAGGGCAGCTGGGGTGACCATGACTTCACATCCTTCTGTCACTGCATCATCCTGCCTTCCCTTTGTCTGAAAACTGGTCTGGAGAAACACATCTTCTTCCCCAGCTGATTTGTTACAGAAGGAGAAGGGGAGCTGTTTTTCTCCCTCAACCTCAGATGTCCCCCTGGTGACTCAGGTGCAAAGTTGAGGCCCCCCGTGAGACCTGGGATAATAGCGAAGGGGAGCAAAGCAGGTTAGAACCCTGTGCAAAGCCATATGAGAAAGGCAAGGTCTTTTGTCGGCTTCTCACTAAATCTCTGGGAGATCCTGTCCTTGCTTGCTGCTATAATCACTGATTACACGCCATTTGCCTGTTGTATAAAAGCTGCTTGCTTAATTAATATAATTTTAATGGTTGATCTTGGCATGAGGGAAACAAGCTGTCTTGAACTCCAAGAAACATATTTAGTATGTGATCATTGTAAGCAACTTCTGCAGCCTTTCCATGATGAGCAGACAGAAAGCACCATGAGTTACTGAACTGTGTTTTAACCACCTGATGCTGGTTAAAGCTTTGATCAGGTTTAAGGAGGGGTGGAAGAGGCAAAGTAGAGTGCTTCTCCATGGTCTCCAGTACCACTGAAACTGTTAATCAGCCTGCTCTGCAGTCTACTGCAGAGTTTGCTTTATTAAAGCTCCTTGCTGCCTGTACACGTTCACTGGCACAGACATCGAGAGACAAGCAAACACCCAAGTGCAGAGTACTCACTGCTGCATTGCAGAGTTTACTGGCATAAAATGACAGGGGTAGGTAATTGCAGGTGGAGGCTTGGGTTCTCCCTCATCCTGCTGGCATCTGCAAGCTTGTAGATTTCTCCAACAGAGGATACGTGGAGGGTTGGGGCAGAATATGTACCTTTAGGTCTCTCTTTCCAGCTCCTAAATCTCTGGGTAGCTGGCATTGCTTATACTAGTTTCAGTATAAGTGCTGCTGCTGCTTAATGTGGTTTTATTCACAGCTATTTTATAAAACTAAAAATTCATTTCCTTTGAGGTAGTCAGGATAGTTTTATCTGTTATTATTACTATTATAAACTAACCTTGCCTCTGCCCAGAACTCCTCTGTAAGGCTGAGGATTCTGTTTTGCTATTGAAGTATTCAAAGTGAATTCAGCCCTACTTTCAAGGAGCTTGCAGCATGTATTAGGGGCTTTCTGGTTTTCCTATAGGTTGTCTCACACAGAAGCTTGAGCAAGATGAAGATACTTTTGCAGGAAATTGCATGTGATGAATTTAATTCCTTCCCCCCTCAAAAATAATTCCATCTGCAGGGTTATGCTTTTTTATTTTTTTTTTCTTGTGCCAGCACAAAAATATTTGATTTTTTTTTTTTTTTTTTAATGGGGGTTTGATACCAAATAGCTGATCTGTTTTGTAATGCCTGTAACCACATTGGATTTGTTGTTTTCAACAGACAGGGCTTTTTTTTTCTGGAAGAAAGCTGGTATTTGCTTAAGAATTGCTAGGCAATTTCTAATCTACTGCTGTAAATATGCATGTGGGAATTTAATGATGATCATTTTGTCATCTGTGAGCAGCTGATTCAGGATTTCTTTCGTATCTGAGGAATACAATGGGAAATAGCTGCCTTTTTGCTTTTTGAGGGAAGAAGGATGGCTCACATTTCTTGTCCCTATATGTTTCCTAGCAATACAATACTGCAGTCTCTGCCTTATTCAGCTTATGTCTAATTGCAGAGTGTTTAGCAAAAGAATTCATGTGTGAGTTTTAGATTTAAAGTTAACCATCCATTGTACTTGGCTTTGTTAACAGATGTCAGCTGAAAAGCAGAATCAATCTAAGAGAGAGAAACGCATTCTGAGGCCTATATGAAGATGGGCTTGAACCAAGAATTTGTAGTTTGGGAGAGTTTAGGGAAAAGAGAATATTCTTAGCTGCTTTTCATCAAAAAGCCAGGGTGCATTAGCGCAAGTGTAACATCTGTGGCAGCACTGGTTATTGACAGTCTTCTGGGAGAAGCTGGCCAGCAGGACTGGGTATTGTGGGAATTAAAGCTCTATGATCATATGGCAGCTTAACTGCCAAGTGTACACATTCTTAGGGGAAAACAAAATTTACCTAAAAAGAATTACTGGAGCTTGATTTCTGAAGCTGTTAAAGATCCCTTGACTCCCATAGAGATTGATGGGAGCCTTGGGTACCAGGTGCTTCCAAAAAACAAAGTCTCATCTTCGTGATGAAGATCATAAAAGAGAAATCAAATGTGAATTCATTATTATTTTAACCTTCCACATCTCAGTTTCTATACCAATGAAATGAGGATGAGATTTTACTACTTTAAAGGAGTTTTAAGTGTTAATAAAAAATAATCTTAGATGTCCTGCAAAGATGACATTTGAACATGACACAGTTGCTATGCTGTTAAATCACTCAAAAATGTCCATTTTCTCATCATCCAAATCCTACTTTAATTCACTTCACCCTGTGACACTTTCAGTGTTAATCCACCACACAGAAGTGTTGCAGTTTTAATTAAAGAGGAAATCTCTATCTCACTAAGCTTAGTCTGCCATCTGATCATGCATTATGGTTTACGGACAGCATTATCTGTCTAATTTACTTCATAAAACTGTGACTTACGCAAAGCAGAACACATTGGTGGCCCTCAGTAAATAATGCCGCTCTAACCAAAATCAGCTATGTTTTAGGCAAAACTGCTGCAAGAAGGGAGATGTGAACACATCACTCATGGTGCTGCACACAAGGAGGGTTACAGGGACACAGAGAGCTCACTGGGATACCTAATTAAAATGAAATCTCTAAAGTGAGTTTGGAGCAGCTTCTGAAAGTATGTGTTCCAGCTCAACCACAAGATATGAATTTGAGGCAGGATTTACTGGATTAAATAATTTGGCTTTTGGTATAATGAAGGCTAGTGGTCCCTACTGGCCTTTAAAATCTAAGGTCTCAAGTACTGGGAGTGGTTATGTCTCAGATCATTCACAACTCCATAAATCAAATAGTGAAGTGAATTGCAAAGCTATGAACTGTACTGAGGGCCTGAATAGGGTAAATATTCACAGTGGGCTTACTACTATCCCCAAATCCTATCCCAGCAGGTGATGGGATCAGCACAAGTCCAGGACTCTGGAAAAAGTCTCCTGGTAGTTGTTCTTAAGTAATACAGTTGTCCCAGTGCAATACAATGGTGAAGAGCAATAAAACCAGTCTTGTTGTTTAACTCAACAGCACTGGCACATCAAGGTAGCAAGCATGATCCAGGAGTTACTGAGTGAAAACAGAGCCCTACAACAGCTATGTTTCACATTAGTGTCAGATTTTTAAAACATTGTAGGAGGAAAGTAGTGGGGGAAGGAAGAGAAGAGAGAACTGGAGCTTGTATTCCTTATTATCAGAGGAAGGAGAGAGGCACAAGATCTGCATCACACTGTGAGCTCTTTACCTTAGAGAAAGGTGAACCATGCCTGGCAGAAATTAAATGTTAATGTGTCAAATCATGTCCAAAAGCACACAAAGCTCAAAGGACAACTTTGAAAACAAGGTCTAATTTAATTTATTTGCATATCCTTATGCCAAATCCTGCAAATTAGCCTCAGTGGGTTAATGTACTGCTACCATTAGGTTCCCTTGAGGTTGTCAGAAAACTCTTTTCAACAAGCTGTGGGCACTGAATTGAAGTGTCTGGTCAGGGAAAACAGATCAAACTATGTTGTCTTGTCACCTAGTTTGGGATGCAGTACAGTGGCACCAACTCTTGCTAAAGAGAAATAGTATATTGATTTTACTGAGAACCTCATCAATCACTGATCACAGTGACCCACGGATCATTAATCTCATTAAAAAGTTCAGCCTCATGGCAGAAGTGGTACGAGGCACACCAAAAGTGTGTAAATTAGACATACATTCACAAATTTGAACGGACCTGGCTGACATACCTGAGAACTCCATTTCAAGATTGAGCAAACTCTTCACTGACTCTAGTTGAACTTCAGCCATTTACTCTGTGTCACATATTGTCTTTAAGGCCTGTGGAAGCTGCGCAGAAGGCATCTATCTGGCCTGTTACTGAGCCAAGTTTATAATACTCAACTCAGGGAAGGAAAAGCTGAATCAATGGGCATGGTACATCACCTCTTAAGGCTGTGATCTTTTTGACAACAAATTTCTCTGCTGTCTGAGCTCTTTAGATGGGGTCATTGGTAAAGAGTCTGGGAAACAATACCTGAGAATATACCGACAACCTTGATTTTCTGTGTTTCTGTGAATCCAAGGAGTTTGTGTTGTTTTGAGGATGATGACAAACAGTAAAGAAAGTCAGTTATTCATGTTAGTCCTTTTAACCAAGGCAGAATCTATTGTACCACTGTGCTAAGGGTTTTGTTGTCTTCCCTATGGGCTGTCATATAAAAAAACTGAGTTGTGAGGGATTTCTTTTCTTAGATGCTGGGCTTTTGGAGAGGAAATTGCTTAATATTCCCTAGACTATTTCTCATCAGTACACCTGTTCAGCATGCTGCCAAAACAGAAAGCTGCTATCCTGCAAGCTGAGATGAACTCATTCAATGGCTACTGTATGGGAAGGTTCTGCAGTCCCCCACTTTTTTGTATTTCCAACTGCACACAATTGTCATTACCTTATGTCAGCACTGGTGCTTGTCAGACCCACCTGTGATTTGCCACATTTACTAATCCAGAACAAACCTAACCCAGCAAAAAGGAAAATGGATAGTTTTTTCCTGGCTTGAGCTCCTTAATGAATGTTGAAGCTTATAAGAGGTGGAGGGGTAAGTGAATGGTTGGGAGTGGGAATGCAAAAGGGAAAGAAACCTGAGGACATGGCTGGATTGCAAGCATAAGCATGGCATCTCATCTGCTCATGGAACCAGAAATTATGAGAATTGTGTTGAGATGCCATCAGTATATGGATCAATAACTCATTTCCATTGTGTACAGTCAGTACAGAGTCCCAGTTTTCCAGTAACAAGATATGTAAACCAGTGGAGTTTAAAGCTAAGCAAAGTATCATTAGTCAATCAAAGAAATTGGTTGCCATATGCCTGATTAGTTCCTCTCTTCTTTCATGGCTTTATTGCCATGCTCAGGACAAGTGGAGGGCCCCAAACATGCTTCTTGCATTGCTCCTCACTCAGGTAGCTCTCTTGCCTAAGTTATATTTAATGGACAGTAAGAGTAAATTGTTATCTTTAGTTACAACTATGTTTAAGAAAGATGCTATGTGTGATTTGGGCATTCTTCCAAATGGGTAAAGATGGGCAGATCATGGGTTGGGAGAAAAGGCTCATCTCACCCATGCCTTTAGTACCATTCACACACAAGCACACACATGACAAGCCTTTTCCACCAGCAGCCTCCTATCCTTATTTGCCAACAGTGACATCCAGGCCACGAGAACACATCCATATAACAACTTACTATGTCACAGCTTGGCTGGCAGCTAAGAGCCAAGCATATAACTAGGGCAACAGCAGTGCACAAACACCATCTGGCCAAAATCAGCTCTAACAGGCATCTGTGTGTAGCCATCCGTAGCCTTAGTTTGAACTGCCTTTGCCTGCAGCCCAGTGTGCAAGTTTTCTGTGGTGGGACTCTGACATTGTGTGCAAAGGGAACAATGGCAATAGACACAGTCATAGCAGAAGCAGGCAGTGCGTTTCTGCAACAGCCTCTGCATTCATTTTTTAGGCTTAGTCACTTTATGAGGAGGATGTTGGTGTGGTCTTTTGCTGTACATGAGACAAGTACATTCTGACCCTGATGCTGGGGTGGTGTGGGTATGGCTCACCCCCCATTGCAAAGAGCAGTGGAGACTGGTAGGATGCCAGGTTTGTTCCCAGAGCACAACAATGTCATCATTTTTTAGATGTTCCAGAGGGACACAGGCCAAATCATATTGGGCAGCCAGGGGACCAGGGCTTGCTAAAGGTGTGAGCTTGAAAGGTGGTGTAAACAGGCTTTTTTTCTCCTATTAACAGGGGCCCAGTGCATAATGCTGCACTTGAAAACAGTACATAAACCCAAGGCTTAATCATGGGTGCAGGGAAGCATTATTGCTTCCTAGACTGTTGAGTTAAATGTACAGTGCCTAATGTTAATATTGACCTATATGCTGAATGGTTTAGAAGGTACCTGTTTGTACTGAGCTCTCCCAGATGAAACACTTCAACTGCAGAGCTCTCTGAGCAGAACTTGTTATTCTGAAACTTGCTTTCCCAATTACCTGGAAAGAGCCTGATTGTTTTCACCCTTTGGATCACATTTTAACTCCTGTAATAGCTTTACCTGAGACAGATTGATGAGCAGACATTTCTTTAACAATGCTGTGATTACAGTCTGATTATGCTTTCTGTGTGAATGAAACTTTTGATGTAATTGGGTGTGAATTTATGGAGAGCCTTTTAAAACTTCATTAGCAATTTACCTGGGTTGTCTCTTCTGACTGATACAGATTGTATCTGTCACATGAGGGTTTTTCATTGAGCTGTGCACTTTATTAAATGTAAATATGTAAATGTAAACTTAGACCAAGCTGTAAGTCATGCGTCTGCTTATACCCTGGCATGAACTCAGGGTCTCTGTTGTGTAGTTTCAAGAGCTCCAGCTGGACATGACTAATCCCTGGCAACCCTATACATCATTAGACAGGTCTGCCTCATCCCTTCCTGATTAAAGAGTATGTTACGTGATCCCAAGTTATTGCCAGCAACATAGAGATAAACTGCATAGCTCACAGGTACAGCATGACTTAGCCTGAGGTCAGACTGGTGCTTTTGCCTTGATATTGTTGACTTTGTCTGTAGCATGAAGAATATCCATTCTGCCTTCACAGGCAGTACACAGTGGAGTTAAAGAAAAATATGCTTTATGGTGAAAGACTGAGAAAGTTTAGGTTGTTTTGTTTAGAGAAAAGTTGACTGAAGAAGAAAGGATAACTTTTTAACTGTATAAAAGGTCACTGTAGAGAGGAAGGGATAACTTGTTCATTATACATGCTATGAACAAGACAAGAAGTAGTGTGCTTGTACTGTAGTAGGGTAGATAGAGGGAAAGATTCCCTCTCAGTAAGGAGATGAAGGTCAGAAATCAGTTATCAGGAGGGCACGGCATTCTACCATTTCACCAAATACCTGTCATAGGCAGGGGCATAACATAAGCAGACAAGAGACAGGCTGGGTCTGAAGGGAGGAGTAGAGCCTGTGAACAGACCTCATGTTGCCATTAGCAGCAGGGAAGTGGCACATGTCCCTTTGCCCCCTCCATTAATGGGGTTGCATGAGCATCTTCCACAGGTATAACTTATTCAGACTTATTTTCTAAGTACAGTTATTAAATTGCAGAGCTGAGAGAACGCTGGTAATCTGTTCTGCCTACTAGACCACAAAAGCTGCCATTCTCCCGAAACATTAAATTAAACCAGGCTAATAATGACTTTTCAACATGCGTTCAACACAGAGGTGTTGGCAGCAGCAGCCCCAAGGCTGAGGGGACCATGGGAGTCCTTAATTAGGAGGTGTGGATTTTTCTGGGGAGGAAGTGATTTGGTGGCCTAGAAAGGTATTCTTAGTGTCCTCTCATGGATGCTACTGTGAGCAATAAATGATCTTTGTGCCAATATTTTTGTAGCAGGTCATATTTTTGTGATGTCAAGCATGCTGCTGTATTTTCTGCAATAAAGCTCACCTAATCAAAACAAGTCAGAGCTTATCTAAGCCCCTAGCCAGAGATATCTCTGTGGTGGCTACAGAGCTGGGTTTCCTAGCAACCTAAAAGGCATTAGACAGGGCTTTGTCGACATTTATCTGTAACACACAAAACCTCCCGTTTGAATAATGTTATGGGTGTGACATCAATTGACAAAAGCCAGGAAATTCAGAGCTGGGGCTGATTTCTATCCTTGCTGCTCATCACACTGAAAGACAAAAGGCACAGTCATGTGAGTGATGAGCAGAGCAAGCGAACATTTATATTTCCTGGCTTTTGTCCATAATGAGATGCCATTTAAATGAGGTCATTGATATTAATTTCCTTTTCTTAAGATAGGTTTATTATTTACTGTAGGTAGCTTGTTGGCAGTGCTCTTAGCTTCCCCATGATCTACTTTCTCCTTAGGAGGGTCTGGCTTACATGAGGAGAGATACCCCAGCCCCTCTGTGATCTTTTCTTCACATTGAAACCAATTTTCACACCCATGGCTTTGAAGGCAAAGGCTGCAAGCATGCTCTATACAGGGCCACCACTGTGTCCTTTGGCAGAAAAGATGCTCCATCACTATTATTCAGGGTGGGGATGGAGAGGAAACACAGGTTAAAAACATTCCATCCTGCTACCAGTGCTCAGCTTTATAAATAGGAAGATGCCGTTTATAGTTTTCAAGGAATTCTCGGTATGGATCTTGGAATGGATGTTATCAAGCATTATGAAAACAGAAGGGCAAAAGAAAAAAGCATTAATGTAGGTGTTTTTTTTTTTTTTCCCAGACCAAAAATATACTGAGGACTTATAAACGATCTGAAAAGTGATACTTCAGCGATGTCTTTTATTTCTCCACTTGTAGCAATATAAGTGTTTAAAATCTTACAGCTTGCACTTTGTGGAGGAGACTGATGGAAAGGATGGAAGAACTACCATTGCTGCTGATTGCCACTTCAAATCCTTGGGGGAAAAGTCCTCTGGAAGTGAATGGGAACTGATCACCTCTCTATAGGCTTCTTGAATTATCCTGAAGGATTTAACAGAAAATAATTCTTTTGCTTCAAATTACTACAGTGTGGCTTAAAAGTGAAAAAAAATGTATGTGTTAATTTTTACGATCTAAAACATCTGGGGTAAATTAACTTAATCTGACTTCTGTGCAACTCTGAATGTATACCAGCTCAGTCTCTAGCTGCATAGCTTTTTGTATGTGTATTTGCAATCCTTCAGTGGCTTCATCTCTGGGTCTTTCACACAAAAACAACAGACCTTTTTTACGTTTGTTTGAGGTCTGACAGGAAGGGCTTATCTCCTTATAAATTCTTCCACCCTGGCTGTGAAACCTCTGAAATGGTTTTTAAAGAAAGTTCTAATGAAACTTAGCTATAGTTGAGTACTCTGGTGCTGCAAGAGAAAATCCCCTGAATTGCTGTCAGTGGGTGAGCAGCCAGGCTTTCATCCCCTTCATTCTTCACTGTAATCTTCATTTACATAAGAGTTGGTGTTTTGCTCCCCACTCATGGACGCCATACTGTTTGAACTCCAAGGGACTAATGGAATAAAGGCACTTATACAGACGTCTTTGCTGACCACAGCCAGCATTTCTTTAGCAAGCATATCATGAATATATACGGTAGATATACCACAATGGAGAGGAATTATTGTGCACAACCTTTTGAATGAAACAGAAGCAGAATGAGGTTCTTGCACTTTCTGCCAACATCACCCTTACTGTCCATCCATTTTTTCTGCATTTGGCCTCCCAACCAGCAAAGCCTCTATTACGTATGTGAAGGCAAGACAATGGCAGCCCACTACCCTGTGAATGCACGCATTGTTCCACAGGCTCCCTATAGAAATCCCTGCATTTGCATGACCTGTTTTGAAAGTCTGGTGGTTGATTTGTCTTTTTTTCTGAAGGGGGAGGTTAAGAAGAAGGGGGACAATGTCTCACAGCTCTATGCAGATTAGTGGTATGTTCATGTCCATACATCAAGGTGGATAAAGCTGCCATATTTTCCCCCAAAGTGCTTATTTGCAATGCATGCATGAACTTGCTCAAGAAGCTTAAAATATTTAATGTATATTGAGAAGACTGGAGAGTGGGGAGCGGGGTGAGGATACAAAACTAACGGAGATAATTGAATACACTTAGCAATCCTAGGAGCTTTACATAGCTGTATCATATTCTCTATGGATAACACAGCTGGGATAATGTGGTTAGAGTTTTAAAATATCTAGGGATTTCTGTCTTTAGTTAACAATAATAGCAAAGTTTAGCATTAAACATTTTTAGCTCTGCTACAATATATACTTCTTAAATGCATGACAAATTAATGTAAAATAGAGAACATTTTCCCCTTGTCATTTTTTCAGGACTCAGGTAAGCAGGACATGTCTCTGAAACACAGAAAACAGAAGTCCCTCAGATTTGACAGTGTTAAAAATGCCAAATGAGATCAAGGAGACAGGTATGCTATAATACAGGTTCATAAGACCTCTAAAACTGGTAAAATCGTTCAGCATTGGAGAATATCTTGCTAGATCAAATTGTATTTTTCCAGCTTCATTCCAGCTAATCTTAAATCTGTACCTTTGACCTTGTTCTGGCTAGGACCAGGACCTCAAACTCACAGTCTGCAGCAAAGCATCCATCTCAGCTCAGACCTAATTAACTGCTTAATTAGAGCAGCACTGGGGAAACTCGGCTGTTTGGTTTCTCTTTTTCTCTGGTGCCTGATGACACCCCTGGCGGACCACAGTTCAGCACAAAGCACTCAAGAGGGCTGAGCCTTCCTGGTGTGATGCACAGCAGGTTCAAGGTGAAAGTCTCCTTTGCTGGGGCATTTCTTCTCTCTTCTGAGATAATTGACCTTAATACTATCACAAAGCTCTGCCCCAGGTTGTGCCACTCACACCACAGACATTTCCTTAGCTGGTGCTGGTGGCTAGCGCCTGGCTGTTTAATTTGGAAGAGCAATAAGAAGGTCACTGAGGAAGGTAATACAGTCCTGTTGATTGAACATATGGATAAGGGCATCACAAAAAACTTAATCTACTTTGATGGGGATGTAATAAATCAGGTTTTTGTGTGCAATTGGCAAGCAGTACTTCCGAGTGTTATTTCATCAGATAATCCAGACAGCAGAGTAATTATATATCTCTCCAGTCCCCTAATATGGCTTTAATGTAAGGATTATGTTATTTTCATATTTGTAGGGTTTTCTAAAATAATATTGAATGTAACTCTCATTTATTTCCTACCTGTTTCCTGGGTTTTATTCATGAAATACTTATTCCTGTAACCAAGCAGAAGATTCTGGTTTAACACCAAATAAACCCTAGAAAATTAACTCTATCCCAGCTGAAACCAGGATACAGAGGTAGTTTAAGGGGAAGATATCTGATATTCCAAAGGTTCATGAATGCTATTAAAGAGGACATTGGTGAAGTCTCCTACAGAATAGTATGCCCAGTTCTGGCCATCCCCTGATCCAGAGAAATTAACTCCAGTAGAAACGAAAGCAAAGAATATATGGAATATGGACAACCTATCTGACAAGAAGGAATTACACGTGTGAGTAATTATTTGGCAATATGAAAAGGTAAGAGTGAAGTCTTGGTCTCTTGTGGATTCACAACTGTTTTAAACCAGTCAATGTTCAGGCTGTTAGCACAGGGGATTTTGAACTCTGCTTCTGCTGCATAGTCCTGACACATCCCTTGGCCCAATGCTTATGCTTGGATAACTCATGGTTTGGGTATGTTTTCTGAGTTAATTTTCAGCTAGATGAGTTTTCCAAGACTGGCTGACCATGAGATCAGCAATAGCGTGAGCACTGGTGCAAAATGGAAGAAGAAATTTGACTACCTTGTCAAGATGCAGGATGTGCCTGTGCCACTGCCTGGAGGGAGGTGAGAGAATGCCTCTTTGGCAGCAGGTCACACATAGAATCAGTTTAAGCTACGCATGAAACCAGAATGGAGAGATTAACATCATCCAGGGAGAAGTATTTAAGCTATGGTATGAGGCTGGCACAAGAACAGGTGGACATATGGCTATGAATTAAATTAGGCTGGAAATTAAATGACTTCTACCATGGGAGGAATGGGGTTCCAAAATAGCTTTCCAATGGGAATAGGGGTTCAGAAAAAGTCAAACAAGTGTGAGATCAAGCTTGGGGAAATTTTTATGATGCAGTTGCTGTGATAGTGAAGAAACTAGGTTGAAGAGCCAGGAATTATACTTCCCCCATCTCCCCAGCTTGGTTTCATTTTGACTTTCTCTGTTACTCCCCTTTCTTCTCCTTTTGTCCTATTCTTTTTTCTACTTGGATGACAGGCCAGAAAATCCCCTCTGCGTTTTCTCTGTTGCTGTTACATCCATTTGAAAGAACAAGGCAAAGGCAAAGCCCATTCTGGTACATTTCAGTGGGACTATTGAATTCCACAAGCAGAGCCAGCATGGTGCTGACCCTTCAATCACAAGAGCTGGGGCTGTGGGAGACCATGGCTCCCTGATGACACAGCAGAGTCCTTGTTCTCTCAGTGCTCCTTGCTGCTGCGCCAGAGGCATTCTCGTGCCTTAGCGGTAAAGTGCTTCATTTCTGCGTGGGGAAGCTGATGACAAATTATCTACCTGAGAAGGTTGTTTAGAGGTTAGATTCATTTAGATGATGAGATGCTCTGAGATGTCCAAACACCTGCATAAACTGCTGTTTCTGGGGAGCCAAAAGGTCCATAATACATGTACAGCTGTAATGAACACTACTGTAAACGTGATGTTCTGTTTAATTGGAAATGAAGAGGCTGACTAGGTAGCACTTGTTGGTGAAAACAGGAGATGCCCTCAGACTCTGGTGCCAGGACCTGCAGGGCATCTGTGTCTTGCCCTTCCATTGGCACCAGCTGTGAGTACCCACCATTTGTGGAGTCTGGTCCTCCTGTATTCTACAGGGCTGGTCTGAGGTGAAGCAACACAGTGTCAGGCTTCCTCGCCCATATGAGTGGCATTGTCAGAGTGTGCAGTTTGATCCTGCACTTCTAGACTCCGAAACTGAGTTTTAATATATAACAAATACTGACAAATACTATACAGGCTGCTTTAATTGCACTGGTGCCCACTTGCAGTCGTATTTTCCAGCTTGCAAACAAGTGGCTTGCTTTTCACAATATGCTGTACTATACAAAGTGAGCACATCTTGCAAGAAGTTGATCAATTAATACAAAACCAAGTAATACAGATGCTAAGTAGACCAAGTTAATTTTTAGTTCTGCTGCACTATTGCAGCAGATGTTCAGGTCATAGGCAGTCACCTAAGAAGTTGCCACAGCTTAATTAGCTGGCATTAGTGCCTTCATTTCACTGAAAGAAAACAACTGCTTTTCACAGTTCAGGCTGTAATTCCTCAGCCATATTATCAGGTAGTTGCCATGGTCATGCTCTTTCTCTCACCCTGGACATGGGACCCTGCCTCCTCCCTTAAACACTTCCAGTACTAACCAGCTCTGGTGCTCAGCTACTTCAGCATGCTAAACTGACAGAAAGTTGCTCACCTTTTTTTTATGAAGCCAAAGGGGGCATGTTTAAAGTCATGGGAGCTGGTGAAAGAGCAGCCAAGCCTGAGAAACCTGCAGTTGGATGGATCAAGGCTGATGAAGAGCAGCAGCATCCATGTGTTGCTCACAGTTTGGAACGCATTTAAGAAGTCCTGTGGCTTAATTCAGTAGGGGTGTGATCCGGCTGGAACTTTCTTTAATTGCCATAGTGAACTCCTTTCAGAGAAATCTAGCCATTAGAGATGTTCTATGTCTATGTATATATCCATTTAAATACAATATTAACAACTGAGTGAAGGCGAGTATTAGAACTACTGCAGTTTTCTTCTCTTGATCAGTGTTATGTGGGTTTTCCCTTGTTGGAAAAATAAGTTAATACACATTAAAATGAAAGCAGAATAAGAAGTGAAAGTTTTCAAAGCATCTGTCACTTGTGCTCGTACAAGTTATGATGTCTCATCTACAGGAAAACCTGGGCCTTTCTTTTTTTCTTGTAAATACCAGATTCCACAATCAGCACTGCAGCACAAGATGCACACTGTTATCTTGTTATTCAAACCCTTTTATTTTTTTCTTTTCCCCTTGGAAGTTTCTGGTAAGTCTTAATCTTAAAAAACATTTTATTTACAGCTAATGAACATAGAATTTTGTTTGTCTGATTGCAATTGAAATAAAGCCATCCAGGCCATTTTCACGCCCCAAATCTGCCTGTGTTCTGTGCCTATAGAACTCCCTGCTGACTGCTTCTCTGGGTTATTCTCGCAACATCACCCATTGGTATTTGGATGGATTTTGCTGTCTTTTCCCTCACACACATGCACACATCGAACTTGTGCTTGTTTTGGCCAGAGAATCTCTCTGCTCAACCTGTCATCAGGCCCAGAGGTTGGGCCAGTGTGTTGTGTGGCTGTTCCTTTACCAGGTGTTTCACTCTACTAAGGGTTTTAACTGATCCTGAAGAGAATGTTCTTAGTGCTTTAAGCAAATCTACAATTTTGGGATGAACATATTAATGCCTTCTGGTATCAGTTCTCTTGCAGAACTTCTCCAGAAGTTCTCCCTTTTCTGGAATATCCTCAATTATCATAACCCAGATGTATCATTACAACCTGCAGGATACATCCACGAATATAAAAAATTTTGCATGGTTCCAAAATATCTCTGTATTACATGATCTTGGTGAGATCATGTAATAAAAAAGAAATTGTCCAGCATGGTAGAAATAATCTGCTTAAAATGAATAATGATTGAGTGAACTGCCTGAGGAATGGAAGGAGCTCAAAAAGCCATCAGAGCACGTGTTCTGGGTGCACAGGAATGTGGGGAAGAATTTAGCAGATGTGGTAGCTCAATTTGCTGAGTGAAGCTGTAGATATATTTGTCTGCAAACCTCATTTCTGCTCCATTCTGCCGTCATGTTCATGGCTGTCCTGCCTTTGCAGTCTTCCCCTTGCCTTCTGGGATCTTCTCCAGACATGGCCAGTGCTGCCTCAAATCCTGACTGCCCAGCCACTCAGTTGGCTGTTGTTTGAATGGCATCAGTGTGGAGTGCCTTTTCAGAAACCATCTTCTGGGCTTCTTGGATGAGGTTACTGTTTCAATTTTATTAATGTGGGATCAGAATGAACTGTGGATCTGCAGATGGTGTCCTGTGCTCCCCTCACTATTCCTGATTGGATTGTAGCTTCACAAGTACAGTTTCACTTGAGAAACCTGCAGCGGAATTTGTCTTCTCAATTTTTCTGTTTACATGATACTGCTTATGAGTGCTGGACAGAATCATCTTCTTCTTCTCTGCATTCCCACTATCAGACACTTGAAAATGCATAGAAGCCACTTTGGTCTATCTTTTCTGTACAAGTTCTACAGGACTTCAGAAGAACACGTGTGCTGTATGAATTTTACATTATTGTGTTTTGTTTTGGAGCCTCTGTGTTAAAAATGGAATACAGTAAAGTTAAAAAGAAGAAAAGGTAATATTTTTCCTGCCATGTCAATAATAGCTCACACTAGAAGAAAAAGGAAACTTTTTCACTTAATATCAGATAATCGCTTAGGTTGGAAAAGACCTTTAAGATCATGGAGTATAACCATTAACCTGACACTGCCACATCTACCACTAAACCATATTCCTAAGCACCATATCTACACCCTTTTAAATATCTCTAGGGATGGTGACTCCATCACTTCCCTGAGCAGCCTGTTCCAGTGCTTCGCAGCTCTTTTGGTGAAATTTTTCCTAATATCCAATCTAAACCTCCTGTGGCACAGCTGGAGGCCAAGCCATGAGCAGCCAATTTCTCCAGGAAAATGCTGGGGAAAATGGTGTCAAAGGCTGTACTAAAATCCAGGTAGACAACATCCACCGCCTTTCCCTCGTAGACTAAGTATGTCACCTTGTCATAGAAGGAGATCAAGTTAGTCAAACAGTACCTGCCTTTCATAAACCTATGCTGACAGAGCCTGATCACTTGCTTGTCCTGTACTTGCTGTGCGATGATCAGGATGATCTACTCCATTACATTCCCTGGCACTGAGGTCAGGGTGACAGACTTATAGTTTCCACATCCTCCTTCCAGCCCTTCTTGTAGGTGGACATCACATTTGCTAACTTCCAATGAACTGAGACCTCCCCAGGTAACAGGGACTGCATATAAATGATGGAAAGTGGTTTGGCTGTCTTCTGCCAGCTCCCTCAGTCTTCTTGGGTGGATTCTCTCATACCCTATAGATCTGTGTGTGTCTAAGTGGTGTAGCAGGTCACTAACTATTTCCCCTTGGATTATGAGGGCTTCATTCTGCTCCCCATATTCCAGCTCAGGGAACTGGATACCCAGAGAACGACTGATCTTCCTATTAAAGACTGAGGCAAGGAGACATAACATACCTCAACCTTTTCTTCATCCTTTGTCACTATGTACCCACTGCATCCAACAAAGGATGGATATTTTCCTTAGTCTTCTGGTGTTGTTGATGCATTTATGGAAATATTTTTTATTGTCTTTTACAGCAGTAACAAGATAAATAAAGTTCTAGTGTGGCTTTGGCCCTTTGTATTTTCTCCCTGCATATCTACATGACATCTTTGTAGCGTCCTCTGCAGTTGCCTGCCCCTTCTTCCAAAGATACAAATTCTTCTTTTTTCTTTGAGTTCCAGCCAAAGCTCTCTGTTCAGCTAAGCCAGTCTTCTTCCCCACTAGCTCATCATTTGACACATGGGGACAGACTGAAAATCTAACTTTTTACTCTGGTGTAGCTGCTTGGCTTCTTTTTCAGCTAGCCAATGCCTGGTACAGGCATATACAACTGCATATGAAGAAATTTTCCATTCCTTCTGATGAGGTTGGTGCTATGTTTTGGCAATTAACTTGCACTGAAGATTCAAATGATTGAAATAACTACTTTTAATTGATACACATAGTTCTGCAATTCTCGATTATGAAACCTTTCAGAGACTGAAGACATACTTGAGCATAATGTTTGAGAATTACCTGTTTGATCTTTTATCTCATCCTAACCATTGACTTCTTACAATATTTAGTCTCTGGTTCAAGTATATACCCACACACTATAACATTGAATCAATTCCTTAAGGAGAAGACACATTTTCAGAGCTGGAATAAAGTCAGTGTGACTAGAGGCACTTGAATGTGCACTGCATTTGAATTGCATCTAGATTTGCTTTTTACATACATCCCTCTCCCTTACAGTTTTCTAGCCTGTTCACTCACACAGGTTGAATATTTTCAGCAGCTGCTTGGAAAAGAGGATGACTTAGGTGGGCTGCAGCAGATCTAAGGTTTAGATTCAAGAAACTTCTAGTGTGTTTACCTAGTGAAGACAAGGAGCAAAAGAGCAGGGATTAATTTATTCAGTGGTGACTGTAAATATATTTTCTTCTTTGCCTATAGTTACCCAATTCATTCAGAAACCACAGAAGCGGGAATTTCTAATGGTAAAAGCTGTGTTAGGTCCCCTATGTCTCTTCTGTGCAAACAGCAGGGCAGAAATGAGGAAAAATTGATACTTGCATGAGTACTTCAGGTACTGGCTACCACATACACTTCAAACTTAAATAAACACAGGTTTTTTTTTCTGCTGTAGAGGCTGACTTTGAATGTCCTTGAGGTTTGATATTATGCATTCTGGCAAGCAAGTAGAGAAATGAGCCAGATACTTAAATTTAGTCATATAGGGAGTTTTCAGTAAACTTCTGCATAACAGGGTAGTGACAGTGTACTTAGTAAAGCCGCATGCTTTTTTAAAAATAGGGCTATTGATTTTGTTAGTGTGTGTATGAAATGTTAGCACATTCATTAAAATGCAGCCTTCCAAACACTGCTGTAGAACAACCAGCAGGCCCAGAGTCAATATCCATCTGAATACTGGCTCACTTTCAAAGGGCAACTAAAAATTAGGGCATTGACTTTTCACGTTATAGAGAAAAGATTTTAAAGGGAGCATTTATCAAATAGAGTTAGGAAATATTTATCAAATACAGGTGGGCTGCAGGTTCTGTTTGAGCAGGCAGAGATGTGTGCACATAACCATGTACAGCACTAGCAAAACAACACGATATGTGGTTATACATCTAAATTAACAACTAAGGTAGTGATTTAGTCTAGATGCATGAAAATAAAGAGGAAGATATTTGTCTAAGGAAATTTTCAGTTCTAAACTCCTGTGTGGGTATACTGAAACATCCTTGAGTAGGAATGTAATGTATTATAGTGTTTAAGCAGATATTGTGTCTGTGTCTTTATAATGTAATTTTTGTACAGCGCTGTGAACAGAGCAACGCATTAGGACAAATATGTCCTTTGTTGGCAGTAGGTTTACAGAAACAATATATAGCTTATTGTGTCTGTTGAAAAAGAACTAAGATGACAAAGAAAAAGCAACTTTTTTTTCTCCTTTTAAGAATGAGAGATGAGGGAAAGTAAATGAAGGTCATTCCACTTCTCATAGATTTACTATGAATTTGTGACTTACCTGGTTTTGCTTTCCCCTTTTGTGTCTGTTTATGCAATCCTTCAAACTTTCATGGTCACTGAGAAAAGGCTGTGCAGAATGGGCTCAGTACCTATTGTGCACCTCTGTATTCTTAATGCAAATTCACAAGGATGATTTATGTCTCTGGAGAACAAATATTCCCACTATCAGGGCACTGCTTATTTCCTCCACTAAACCAACTAGGTTTATCTAATATCTGTAGGTTTTATTTGGTTGATTGGTTGGTTGGTTGTTTCTTTATTGGCAGGATTTCTTTTAACCCACAAGGGATCACTTCATTGCTCTGCTGTCAGCTACCTACCTGTGATGGTATAGGTGCAGAGAAGGGGAGGAGGAGAAGTCTGATTATACTGCTTTAGTTGCCAGAAGAAAATGGCCATAGGAACAAAGTCAAAACCACCTCCTGAAGCACACTATTTCTCTTTCTTACTTGAAAGGGTCACAAGAACTTCAAGGGCCCTAACTTAAGCACCTTAGGGGAAGGAGAATAAGCATTTCCCCAGTTACATAGAAATTTTAGTTTTGTTGATTAACCCTTCAGAGATGTGTCCATTACCGCTGCAATCACGGGACAGTTTGGTGACGTGCCTGGTGCCGGGGTGTTCCGCTGTGTCCACAGTGGTGGTTCCCATCTGGCCCAGTGGCATCATATCTGAGCTGGGACTGCTGTTATGTGTACTGAATTCAGTGATATCTTCACAAAATTCCATGGTAATCTATTCCTGCTTCCCAGCCACATGCTGAAAGCACTGAACTGCATTTTCCCTTCTTTCTGTATTTTTCTTACTTTCACTTTTGTAATGCAGAGGTGCAGTCTAAGAGGATGATATCATTGCTTTCATTGTTTACAGTTCTTGTTAATTTTTAACCTGCTTGCCATTGTGACTTGTTTGGTGAGGTCTTGGTTTTGCAAACTTCTCTGAAGTCTCTGCAGTCACACAATGGAAAGTGCTTTTGTGGTGTTATTGTGTGGCAAGCAGTTAGAGTAAACAAGCATCTCAGAGAAACTCTGTTTCTAATGGAAACAAAAGGAAAAAAGACCTGTCTCTATTATTCCCTCCCTTCAGCTGTCTTCACAGTTAGGACTGGATGCCTCTTTCCAGGAGATATTGTATTTTGAATCAGGTTCAAGCATTCCTAATGATGAGAATTCCCTTATTTTATTTTCTTTTAGGTTGAATACATAATCACTGCAAATGTATTTTACTTTTGTCTCAAAATGCATATCCCAAAGAACTTTATTTCATGCTCCAAAAAGTGAAGCCATGGTTTTGGGCAGCCGGCCTGTGTAAAGCATAGTTTTAGTAATTTTATTGTTCCTTACAGATTATGACCTCTCTGAAGTCCCTCTGAACTCCTGAATCTCCTCCTACTATTAACAGTGACCAAAGATTGGCTCTAAGGTCTAAGGGATCATCCAGGAATCCTTACCGTTGTATGACGCATTTATCTTTTCTTCTTTGATGAATTCTGAACTTTTCTTCCCTTAACAGAAGGATTGGTTTTCATCTGTAGTTGGGTCACTCCAAAATAAATTCAAGATAAAATAATCAACACAATGAGGGAATGGACTATTAAGGAGGAAATGTGAAGGGCACAGAGGGTTTCTCAGTCTTCTTTGTTGTCATACCACCAAAAAGCACTATTGCAACCAGTGAAATTTATTCTTGACTTCTTTTCCTCTTAAGCCACCAGTTCAGAGGGATGGCTTTAAGTGAATCTCTGTGTGCAGTAATTCACAGCTGACAGCAGATTCAGGGTGCATTTAAAACATTGGTTTGAGAAATTTGGCCCCTGCAGCAGAAAAGTTAATATCTTAAACTGTGAAGTGTCCAAAATCTGGACTCATATCTACGTCTGATTTTATGAAATGAGACTACATTCTTTACCATGTTTTCAAAATACTTTGGATCAAGGCTGGCATGGATGTGTGAAATATTAAGTTGGGCTTATTAGGTAACCCTTCTCCTCCTTAGCTTTCTTTTTCTTTCTCCAGTGTTGTGCACCTTATAGCTACCAGTGACCCAGCTAGGGTCTGCCATAGATGCTCTGGGAAATCCCAAGTGTAGACACTGTTTGGAAATTTACCAAATTGACAAGCTCATATGTTTTATAGAAAGCTAGAATTTTATGTCCTTTTTCCTTTCAAAGCAACCACATCCTTTTGGAGCATGAGAAACAAAAGCAGCAGCACTAGTTAATCCCAAAACTTCCCTTTTGAGATGTCTTCCTGTAAGCAAAATGCAGCTCCCCAGAACTGCGTTGCAGAAGGAAAATATTCTCAGGTGTCCATGGAGATAATATGAAAAAATGTTTTTTGAAACATTTGCAGGCAAAAAAAACCCTCAGAAGATCTCCTTGCTGCTTTGGTTGCTGGACACTTCCCATGTGGAAGGATAGCGAAATGCAGTCCCGGCCACCCTCAGCCTACATAGCAGAACCTGAGCCTATTTTTAAGATGTGTGTAACATCCCCAACTGGCATGGCTGTGCCAAAGGCCACTGTTCATTCTTTGCCTTCTGTACAGACAGACACTGCAGCGAGGGTGAAGTGAGCTATGCACATCCTGCAGGGATGGTGGGGCATGAGGCTGAAATGGGATGGTAGAAACATGCTCAGAAATCAAGAGTTCTGTATATTAAGAACCTGACTTGTTAAATTACCTCCAGATTATATGTATTCAAAAATGGGCTTCTTCTGACTAGGAAATTATCTATTTGAAGTCTAAATGAATTTAAGATTAAACAAAAAAATAGATTTCTGGATTAAAAGAATCCATTTTAATTGAATATTGCGGCCTTTTGGAATTTAAAGAAACTGAAATTCTCTAAAGCTAAATGACAGATATATTGTTTGAAATTTGATGACAAATTTGTCCTTAATTTTATTAAATTATATTAAGAAGTCTTTCTATTACAAAGTATTAAAAAGCACCGCTAAGGCCAGAGGGGTGCTAGTGAAATCCTTTTTCTGTCATGCAGAACCCTGTACAAAATTGTGTGGGCTTAAATAAAATGTATCTTGATAGTTTACCTTAAAACTCTCTGTCCTTTCCCTCGGTTCAGCTGAATCCTATGAAATAGATATGCAGCTTGGAGAAGTTCTTCACACCCCCACAACTGCTAAAAATGGCCCTGATACAACATGTATTTATGTAACAAAATCATCTGCATTAATATCTTCCTTTCTTTTCTGCAAGAAGCACTGGAGGGACCCAGGCTGACACATTTTCATGCAGCCCCTTCCATTCTCCTTGTATTTAGGGCTGTAAGTACAAGCCATGTTTTCCCTTGAAACACAGGACACTAAATAAGCAGGAATATTATGTGACTATTAATAAAGTGTTCGGCTGCAAATCCGCAGCCCAGCCTTTTGGGCTCTCTCCCTTTGAATATTCAGTACACTGTTACAGATCAAAATTGCTTGGTAACAAGAGTTCTGGTCACTGTTGTTATCCTGATCCTCCTAAATAAAGGAGACAAATGTTTTGGTTTAAAATCAAAACATTTCGACTTCTTTTATTGAAAAGCCAAGAGACTGGCTGGCTGATGGGATCGAGCATGATGTGTCGAGCCTCTAACCTCTTCTGCCTCACATCTGGCAGAACAAAGAGAAAAATATCCCTCCTTGGCAGCTCTTTGCTGTTCCATTTGTCACAATCATATACAGGTGGACTTCTACTCTCTAGATCACAGCTTGTCCCAGGCACCTTGGCAGGTGTGTAGCCTGTAAAGAGGGCTCAGGTGCTGCATGAGGAAAGAGAGGGCCTTTATTTTTTGCCTCCCAGGGCTGGGTCCTGCAAGACACGCAGCCGGGAAGGGGAAGAAGAGGGAATTACAGCTACTGTTGCTGCCAATAAGGTTGGATAAAGTCTTGGAACTCTTCTGTAATGACCAAAATACAAGGGAAATTCAACACCTAACAAGCCTCCCTGTTTTACATATGGAGTCTTAGGTACTAGCTCTCTGTTCCCTTAAGGATACTGACATCTGAAGGTGATGCAGTCTTCTTTGAGCCACTGCTGGCTGTGATGGCTCCCAGCTGTGAGCCAGCTCCATGGTAGGGTGTGTTATTCCCAAGGGGCTGTTCCAAAGAACGACCTCCTATGCCTGTTAAACCAATGCGTGCTGACCCAACCTGCTGCCTGTTGTGGAAATGAATCCTGACCAGCAGTGAGAATCAAACCAATATTCTCAGCAGCAGCTGTGAAGTTGATAAGCTCCCTGTCCTCCTTTCTCTTCACCCACCCCATCTCTCCCTTTGGTGTTGAAAGAAGGCAGAGACATGCTGAGAGAAGCAGTGCAACGCTCTGTTTGCAGGATAATATGCCGACCACATGTATGTATTAAAGGCTGTATGGAGTTATAATGAGCCAGGAGCATTTAAATGCAAGCCAAGGGGAATTTGCTATTTTGTGTGGGCAGATTTCAATTGTAAGGTTGGCAGCTCTGGTATCCTGTTTCTCTAATGCCATGGGATGAGAAAAAATAGGCTTTTCTTTCAGAGCAGTTGATTATTGAATCCACACCAGCTGTTCACCCTAATCCAAGCTTTTTGTGCTTTGTAATAGAGGCATCCCTCATCCGACCATCCATCCATCCATCCATCCATCCATCCATCCATCCATCCATCTCCCTGTTCTCATTTTTAAGGCTCTTTTGTAATCTTTCAGAAAGGTGGATAGCAGATATCAGCAATGTAAAGTGACATAAGCATCAGTACCAGGCAAGGGTTACAACTAATTAATGAGAAAAGAAATGCACCCCCAGCCATATATTGAAACTCAAATTATTTTTCACATCCACTGCAAGATGGGAAAAAAGCCATCATTAACCAGGAGACAGAGAACCATTTTTTAACAGTGACACCTGATTCTGTGCCCAGAAAACCATGTGAGACCAGAACTGGAGTGAGTCTGTCGCAGAGCAGCGGCTGTCTCTGCTGCTGTGCTGCTAGCTCTGGGACCTGCACCCAGGCATGCAGCACCAGTGAAGGAAAATTATCCTCCTTTTTTTCCCCTTTTTTTTAACTATTTTTTTCTCCCATAATAAAGGAGGAGGAAATGGTGAGACAAGAAGTGAGTTCCTTCTAGGTGCTTCTCACTCAGCCTGCAATGTTATGTAAGGTTGGCACAGCTAATGCCTGCTCTGCTTCACCATCAGCCCGGCTGTTTCATCCCCACTACACAATTATTTCATCAGTCTCTCCTGCTGGACTTCACAGTGCTATTGTGATTAGTTACATTTATTAGGATAGTGGCTAGAATAAAATTAGCAAGCACAGGGGCCCAGTTACACAAGGGCCTGGGTGAACACAGCTCCAATAGGTCCCTGCCCCAGGAACATTCAGATCTCCTGAAGGAGGACAAGGGACAAGGGAATGACACACAGAAGCCAAAATAGGAGTTTGAAAGCAGCAAGAGGAACTCTGTATCCACGAAGAGCTTTGGAAGGGGAAGGTGACTTTAGGTGGGAGTAAGCTGGCTAGGAATGAAAAGCAGCAGGAGAAAGGATGTTGCAGGGCAAATAAGGTAAAGGAAAGGTAAAAGAGTAAGTGACAAGCTGAAGAGCAAAGGTTGATGGTGGGGAAAAAAAGGTTTGCTTAAAAAGGCAGCTAGCATAGCAGACCCTCCGCACCTGCATGTCTTCTGCCCATTTTGTCTGCTGCTGATGCTGCTGCACGTTTTGGCCCTTTGTCCAATTCCCCCACGGTGCTTCGATGTCTAAAAGGGGCTTCCTTCCCTGCTCTCTGTGTTGTCCTGGGCTGAGAGGATTACCCCACACTTTGTGAAAGGGCAGCCTGTAGCCTCCTTTCTGGAAATCTTGTTTGAGTTTCAGAGACTGAGTTTAATGCTTGAACTGAAAAGCCGCATTAGAGCTAATGATTGTAGTTCAGGTTTGGAAAACACAGATCTAGGATGCTCTGGGGCATGATGGAGAAAGTGGATTGTTTGACCTGAGGAAGGGCAGAGAATTTGCATTCCTGTATGTGCCCTGGGTTCAGCATATAGGAATACGGATGGAAAAATGAGCGCTTGAACTGACAGCTTCAGTTCCAGGAGCCAGAAATACCAAACGGTGTATGTGGCATAGCTAACAATTTAAATTAGCTTATCTGGACAATTTACAGATAATAGTCATAAAGAATTGGTTTGGCAACTCATTAGCTGGCAAATGTTAATATGAAAAGAGGCCTGAATGTGATTCTTGCATGAGTAGAGAGAGGAATTACGACTTGCAATAATGTGGTTTTTTCCTTTGCAAATGGCATTGATGGCATTTCTCATGGACTACTTGATAATGCTTGAATATCCACATTTTCAGCAAAATATTGAAAAAATGATGGAGTTGTGGAAAAGAGTTCCAAAAAGGCTTTGAGAAAATTAGAATTATAATTTGAGATAATACTTTCTAGTAAAAGATTCAGAGTGCTTAGCTTATTGCATTTATCAAAAAGGCGATTGTGAAGTGGCTTGATTACAGTGTGAGTATCTTCATGGTGAGAAAATACCAGGTATTAAAGAAATCTTTAATTTAGTGGAGAAAGGCATAGGGAGAAACAGTAGCTGCAAAGTGAAACTGACCAGACAAATTTAAATGAGACATTAGGGGTAACTTGTTTTTTAACAGTAGGAATGATTTCTGAAGTGCCAAATTCTTCACCTCTGGATGTGTCAGATGAGGAGTAACTCCTTTGTGAAAGTTTCAGTTAAAGACGTATTTTTTGTGATTCACTGCAGATGGTATTGGGTGGAAGCTAATGGTTTGTGATATAATCTGGTGGTCTTTTTTTTAACTAGAGCTCAGTGAACAGCCTATTTATCTATAAGACCCCAAAGCTTTTTATGCTACCCCCTTTATCTGATCAATTCCATTTTTAGTAGCTAATAGGTAGAAAGCCGATGGATCTATAGACATTTGCATAGCAGTTAGCCCAAATCCTGGGGTTCCTTCAATTCACATGCTAAATAACTGTAATTAAAATTTAAAACACTTATAGCCTCAGTTTCACTCAAGACTGACTTCCAAGGGTATATCTGGGGCTGACAGCAATGGGAAGGCATACATGAAGGTTCTACAGGCTGGGTGAAAATTCAACAGAAGAGAAGCGTTAATTTGACAAAGTGGAAAGCTGCTTAAATCTGGCACTCAGTGGGTACCTAAAATGGTTAACATTGACACACAGTTCTTTTCAAGCACTGTCAGAGGGTGGCTGATAGGGTGCTGAGAACTGTTTGGTGTAAAGTAGATGCCACCTGGACTCTTCTGGATTAAACAAGTATTACATGAAGCCTGCAATCATAACTGGATTCAGTAATACAGTTGCTTAGAGTCATACGGTCCTAAAACATCTGCCGCTGGGCTGTACTGGTATGCACCAGCAGGAGCTCTAATCCAAATGCTCCAAACATGTTTGTTTGGACCAGTGTGAGTCTCATTGCTGTGGGCGCTCCCTGTATAGTCTAACAAGGGAGTTGGTTGGCACAAACCTTGGTGCCAACAACAAATAAGGGCAAATATGTCATAAATTTAGAGCTAGAGATTTTAATAGTCACAGGACTTTATAGAACTGCTGAAAATGAAATGCAGCTGCCAAGCTGTTTGTCTCAGCAACTTCTACCACCCCATGGGTCCTGTCAAAAAAAAGGGAAAGAACATCCCATTTGAGCAAAAGCCTGGTAAGCAAATCCATGCAGAGCCCTTTAAACACAGTGGCCCAGCCCTACTTGTGGCAAATTTACCCCATGATGAATCAGTGCTAAAATTGTCACATCTCAGAAGCCTGTCTTTCTGTGCACAGCCTGCTCCTTTCTCATGCTTTCAAATGCACAGCCGGCCTGTTTTGTACACAGCTACCATGGTGTGATTTGCTTTGTGTTTATGCCTCAAGCTTTGCCTCTCTGTCTCTGCATCCTCAGCCTCAGTCTATTTTATATCCTCCTAGATGGAATGCATACAACAGAAACATCCCCTCCAGCCATGTGTGAGGGCATCAGGGCTGCAGTGACACTATAGAGTTGCACTTGACTTCTGGTTGACTCTGGGCACTGCTGTGGGGCAAGGGGGTGTTCTCATACTTGCCAGCTCACCTATTCCCACCCAGCACCCCATCAGGTATGGCTGTGCTCTGGGTCCCAGAGTGTTGGTCTCTGGCAGAACTACCACTGCATCCTGTCCATCATACAGGGAAGGTGTTGATGCAGCATGCCAAGGTACAGACAGCTTGGCAGAGGCACCACGGCAACCTGCCCTGGCACCCTGCAGCTCCCGGCTCTTTTTCTCCCAGGCATCACAGGTTCTGATCTGCATCCAGAGCTGTGGTGCAGATCCCATGTGGTAAAGTGGGTGTAAATTAGGAGCAGTGTTTTTGAAGTGAGTGATGCAGCATTGATGTGGTGTGGCAGTACAGTGGCTGCTTCAGTTATAGATGGGGAGAAAGGTAGGGAGCAGTAAGGTAACCACAGAAACATGGTATCCTTGGATATTAGCAATCATGACCTACTTCTGGGTATTCACTCACTTTTTTAGAGATGTTGACAAAGAAGGAGTAAGATGGAGGGCTTAAAGCTCTAGGGAGAAAAAGGAGATTTTTCCATCATTTTCTAGGATTGGAATTATTCATTATAATATTCAGCTATTGTAAATCTTTAACAGTTTTATTCCCTTGCACATCATACTGTTTTCATTCCTTTGTATACAATAGAAAGTATTTTAATAATACATTACTGAAATATGATTGACAGAGCTGTATTGTTATGTATAAGGTGTAGATTGGAGTGACTGACTGGGGCGTCATTGTGCATGTATAATCTATCTGCTGTCAGTGGTATTAATCTTGGTCTGTGTTTGATTTAGATCAGAAAGAAACTCTTCTTCACATGTAGTACCTGAGCCTGCAGGGCTCTCTCTGGGACCCTGCTGCAGCTCAGGAGAGATCTTCATTAATATCAGAGAAATCACAGTGCTGTAAATGCAGGAAAAAACAGGCCTTGGGTTTCAACTGAGTCTATTTTATGCCAGATTAAACACCTCTTTTAGACCAAAAAACAGATGACAAGGAAAATGACTCTGGAATTCTCAGTCATTCCTGAACTATCAAAGGGGAGGGCTTTATTGATAAACAAAACCAGATGGGAAGATGAGAATGTTGCCTGCTTTTGAGCAGTAAATGTCCATTGTAAACAGCAGAAAGTACATAATTTAGGGTTTTGATTGAACAATCATTAAAGCTTTCACTTCAGCGGACCATGAGCCATTGCAGTACAAAAATCTGTACCTGATGTGTTAATAAAGTCAGAAACTGAGGTTTAAATCTATAACTTTAGTTCCTAGTCTTTTTTCACTTTTGACAATTCTGTGCCAAAAAAACCCCACAAGTTAATGAATCGGAGCTTGTCAAAGTGTTTTTAATAGTTTTCTCAGCAGCAATTCCTTCCTGCGTACACAATTTCAAACATCAAGACTATACTGGCAAAATTAAACTGAAAGGAAATAATCTGAAAGCCAATGGTAGTAAAAGTGTAGCTTTCCAGCTTGACTTTTTATTTACTGTTAAGTGAAGACCAGATTACCTAGCAATACTAAAATAATGTTGCCCGAATTCCTTTCCAATATTGGGTATGTGCACTGCTGCTTTTTCTACAAATTGAAATCCACAGGTATTTTATAGCTGTATCTGCTACAGAATTTGAATCTCAACATCAGGGTACTGACTAGAGACACAGCTTAAAGAAGTCCTGCATAGACCGTCACCCAAATGAGACATGGCCCAAACCATGTTGTTAATTTTCATAGCTGTAAAGGATGCGCTCAGGGTTGATAATTCCCACTTTGTGCGTTGAAAACTTGCATTAATGGAGGTTAGATCATTTACCTAATGCCACACAATGATTCATTTTGCAGGTCTGTGTAGAAAGTAATGAATTCCCAGTCTGCAAAATGCAAGACTGAAGCGCTGCTTTTACAGGCATCGACCCAAAATTTTTCTGTCACCAGTTCAAGGAGGATTCAAAGTCATCTGGCTTCTGCTGATGATTTAAGCATTGTCTCATGTAGACTTGCTTTGGTAAAACTTAAGATTGTCTGGATTGAAATCTTGGCTCAACTCAGGAAGAGTCTTACCACTGACACCAATGGGTTATGATTAATGAAACAATCTCTGCCAGTTGCTCTTACAAGGATCCTTGTCTATGTTACATGGTAGAGCCTCACATACACATGCTACCTTGACAGAAAACATTAGATGAACCTCAGGTGGAACAGCAAACTTGGGGCATGTGTTGCACCCTTCCTGCCTCCCTCCATCCCACACCATCAGCACAGCTATCCTGGGGAGGGTGTTAAGCAGGCACAAAGAAGCAAACATGGAGTGGGGGAACGTGTCCGTGGGCTGTGGATAATGCAGAGTGTAATATGCAGTTTTGCAGTGTTGTCTAATACCTATGTCCTTGGGGAAGTAGACTTTCTTATTTTTAAAAAGGGCTTGTGCAGCAGGTTGATGAAGGTTTTTTTCAGAAAAAGCCATTCTCAGCAACATATTAGTAATGCAGCCTTATGACAGACTCAGAGATATTTCTAAAGCTGTTAACTTATTGTGGTTTTACTGCTTGATCTGAGGCTTTGTTTTTTGAGAGGAGATCTTTTTTTTTTTTCCTGTTACACTCAAAATTGAGTGGTTTTCAATCAGAAATACATGACACAGATTGACTTTCTGGTCAGATTTGTAATACGTCCCCTGCACCATACTATACTATATTCTCTTCTAGTTCTATTCATTGAATAGTATTTTCCACAAGCCTGTAAATTTCTTCATTCATTTAGAGAGTTACTTAGACTTTCTTTACTCTAAAGCTGAACTTAAATGAGATATAATTTACATAACAAGTCACTCAGAGCCTATTGTGTGTCAAATAAAAAAACTGCCATATTTTATCCTTTCCAGCTGACAAGTAGAAAGGAAAAAATATGTTGAAAGAGACATTTTTAAGGGATTTTGACAGCATTTTTTCTTTCTTTCTTTATTTATTTTTTATTTTATGAATTTAGTGAAATACCCTTGCCATAAACTAGTATATTCAAACACAAGAAGATCCTGAAATATTAGACTACTGTTATGGGTTCAGCAGCAGCAGTCATTTTTCTTTAAGCAGTAGCTGGTGAGCACTGTGTTTTGGATTTTTGGCTTAGGAA
>JASSUY010029719.1:0-22584 GCA_032466535.1 Forpus xanthops
TCCCCGGGACTGGGGAAGAAAGGGGGGGGGGGGGTGCACAGAACTGTTTGAGGGGCCTCAAACCACGACACCACCGAACTGTGTGCTTGAGGATTTCTGATTCCTGCAGCAGACATAGTCTTTCTGAGTTTTTATAGACCTCAGGACATTGCTCTTTTATGAATTCAGTTGTGATTTTTTCTGCCATCTACTTTCTGCTGTGCAGAAACATAGCTGCTCAGCATTTGTAGTTCATTAGCCTTCTCCTTTTGTAGGTTTTGAACTTGCCATGTTTGTAAATGGTAAAACAAACAAGCTAACAAAAGCCTCTTTGCTTTTTTTAATTTTAAAAAGCTATCTGAAATAGTAGAGCATGTAAAAGGGCTTAATACACAGATTTAGCAGGGGAATTTCTCTCTCTTAGGTGTACCTGGGAGGGGTATCCCATGACACACAGTGTGAGTGTAAAGCTGCGTGATGTCACCTTTCACCCTCAAACTGAATGGACCTGCATCTGCCACTTCAGCAACAACTGTATCTTCTCTAATAATTGTAGCAATTAGTTACATTGTTAAGTACAGTTAATCACTGAAAGAACATTGCAATTTATTGAATATGTCTGTCCATAAATCTCTATTTTTTACTGATGCTTAGTATTAGTTTATACATACTATACTGAAAGCAACAAGTTTTCTTAAGACATGAGCAATAAACACTGGTATTTAAACTTGTAAGTTCTAAATATACGTATCTTCCCACTAAAACTTTCCTCTCTCTTCTCCTTGCAACTCTTAATAACCAGAGCAAAGGGGTGGAGAATGGAGAGTGATGGGAAACTATTTGCAAGTGCTGGAATGCAAATTCAGTGTTACTAATATCAACCCCTAATCAATATTTGCATTCAAGCTGCTGATAAAATTCCTCATGCTGAGAAGGGTAATTTTGCTTTGTGAGGAAAAGGAGAAAAGCTGTTTTAATGTAATGTCCAAAATAAGAGAACATACTGGACCAAAAGAAATGCATTTTAACTTTTCTAAGTGATTTTTTAAAATGCAAAATAATTTTTTTCTTTGTAGTTCAGAGCAAGCTGTTAAAAAAAAAAAAAATTATAGTGTGCCTTTTGGTTATTGTTTGACAAGTTTTTAAAAATAAAGTACGATAATCAGCATAAGTGATCACAATCATTTTAATAAATAAGTTAGGCAAGTGACTACAACTTTGAAAGTCTCTATAGTCTGTTTGCTTATGTTTTCTTCTAAAACATTTTAAGTCATCATTACAATGAAAGAGATAATCTGTATTCCCTGTTAGTAATGTGATTTTACTTGGTGAATTAAACTCTTTAATATTCAAACAGACAGTTTTTTTGGTTCAGAACCAGATTACTTCCTAGAAAAATAATTTACCATCTTTGGTTTTATCCTTTAAGTACACCCTAAAACCTATTATAATCACATAAAGGAGGATTAGTAACCTAAACAGTAGCATGTTTAATGATGATCTGCTAACAAACCATTTTAGTTAATCTCTGATTAATGATCATATTTGACAGCAACCCAAAAGATAGTAGGATAACTGAATAAATTAAGACTATGCCATCTGCAAAAACAAAAAAATAAAGCAAATTCTATCTTCATTTCTTTAGTACTCAGCAGTGGCTAAGGCAAACAGATCTTGAACCAGAAGATCAATCAGTTACTCTGGACAGCGTATATCTTCCCAAAGTGCCAAAAGCACTCACACCATCTTTTATGTAGTAGACTGTAGATTTGCATACATGGTAGTAATATTTATCATTCTTGCTTATTGTACAAAACCAAATTTTTAATATTTTAATTTTGTGTCAAGCATCTTTGTATTTCAGGCATTTTTATTTTTAAATATTTATCAAATACTTGAAATGAAACATATAGAGGGGTTTAATAAAGGGTTCTTTTACACAATACAGGTAGAATTCCTTTTGAAGAGAGCTGCATTTTCTTTGCAATAATGATAAATAGAAATCTGCATCCATTGGAAAAAATGGCATAATAAGGTTCTCCCTAAAACTAGAGCTGAATTGTAGTATATGGCTAGAGTACTTTGGTATAGTCTCTCATTACAGCAATTTCCATTACAAAAATAGTAATCTTTTGCATCTCTGTTACATTTTACATATTACAGTACATATTTCTGAAATAAATAAAATTTAATTTATTTTATTAAATTATTTTAATTAAATTTTATTTTATTTTTTAATTTTATGAATTTATTTATTTTACCAAAATAAAATCCTTTAATCATCCTTTCATGTTGGGAACTAAAGATTCAAGAAACTGTCTACTGATTTTTCATCCTTTGTCTTATGATATGATAGGTCAGATACACCACAAATATTTTAAGCTATTTTCCCTTTGAAAAGGGGTCTACAGATCATTGAATAGGCACAACACATAGCGAGTATGTTAGTCAACAGTGACTATTTGCAGTGTTCGTAGCTACAGCAAATTACTAAGGAGCATTAGGATCATTTTATCAGCAGCGGTGGGTTTTTTTCATACTAGAATCTAAGTACATGGCAAAGAGATATACACAGTTATACTGGGGCCTGTGGATATTGTAGCTATGATGTGAGTTAGTATGGCTTAATGAAGGTATAAACTAAAAACGTGTTTTAACCATGGAATTAATTTGAAATATTGAAAAGGATTAAAAAATCGATAAGACACTGATTTATGACACTTATGCTTCATGATAACTTCAGAATGTTCAGAAATACTACCTTGTTTCCATTTGTTGTAACATTTAGAAATGCTAATGCATTATCCCATCAAGATTACACCAAATCTAGACTGAAAGGCCCAACATAATTATCTTTTTTTTTTTTGTCTGTAGTCAGTAAGTGAATAAAGTATCAATAGGCAGTTAAACAGCCATTTTATCTCCTTTTATACTTTCAGACGGTTTGACAAATCTTTGGAAAAGTGGCGGCTTTTTCATTGTGACATGAAAGGCTTTAATCATTGGCTGTCTGAAACTGAAGAGAAGCTGTCGAGAGCGCAGATAGAGGCTGGAGATGTGGGTCATATGAAAACCAGCCAGTTTCTCCAGGTATGATTTGATTAACCCGTTTCCTGTTTTTCTGCAGTGAATAGAAATTTCAGGTGTAGATACTCCTCATAGTTTTGCAGTTCATTTAAGGAGGATTTCTAGTGTTGAGGGGCCAATGGCAATTTTGGTAAGATATTTTCATTGTCCTTGTTAACTAAAAATTTTCTCTAATTTGTTTTAAAAAAACATTTCTTAAAAAGATAACATGTTAGACTGTAGTACTTCTGTGGTTAAATCTTTGGTGTTTCTTTAAAGTGCTAATTTCCATTTGATAATTATGACCAGCAGAAGTATCTGACTTAATTTTAAAATCTTGTGGAAGAAATGTGATTAACCGTTGAGCTGTACAAGGAATGGTCCATAAACTGCATCTTGCAAGTATCGCTTATTTTGCCTGTTTCATGTTTTAATCAAAGAACCTTGAGGATGCTTTTTGTAAACTGCAGCGTGACAGAATAGCTATTTAGTTCCTATATGTCCAGTTCCAATTTGTATGCTTTTCATCTTGCAAGCTTTTTGAGCATCATAAGGACAATAATATCTCTAGTTTCTTAGTAGTTTATTTCATTTCCCTCTTGTTTGATTGAAGTCATAATGGGTATGAAGAATTAATTCTAAACTAATGTTTTGCAAGTTGATAGGTTCAGCTGAATAATGTGACATGACTAGACTCTGGATTGATGTAAATTATTACTTGTGCATAAGAAAAACAATTCATTAAACTAGTAGGCATTTGTACATATGAGTTGCTGGATTGAATTACTGGATTTCAGGTTGAAAGAAATAAGGTCTATCTAATATTAAAGGTACAGTTTTGTTTTGAAAGCAAGACTAATCAACCATTTGGCCTACAGTTAAAAAAAAAAAAATTGTGTCCCATGAATTTTAATATTTAAAGTCATCTTTTAAGAGTCAGGCTGCTATTTATTGACTGCAAAATTGCTGAACTGAAAAGGGAGCCAAATCATGCAGTTTAAGTTTAAAAATGAAGATATAACAGTTAAGTAATACATTAAGCTGAAGTAGTTAAAATAGCAGGTAAATATTTTTCTGCAAATGACTATGAATGCTTTGAACAGCGAAGAAGTTTAAGATCAGCTGACAAAATAGGATGTCATTGTCATGGTTTAAGCCCAGCCAGTATCTCAGGATCATGCAGCTGCTCGCTTACTCCCTCCCCCTCCTCTCCCTTCCTCCTTCTCCAATGGAAAAGGGAGGAGAATCAGTACAATGTAAAACATGTAGGTTAAGAAAAGAGCAGTTAATTATTAAAGTTCAAGATACTGCTACTACTGCTACTAAGGACAGAGAATATAAAACTAAATGAGAAAGGAAAAAAAAACAATACAAAACAATACACACAAGTGATGCACAATACAATGGGTCACCACCCACTGGCTAATACCCAACCCGACAGGAGCAGCAACTGGTCCCTTCCAGGTAACTCCCCCCAGTTTATATAGGGGGCATGATGTGCTGTGGCATGGAATACCCCTTTGGCTAATTTGGGTCGTGTCCTTTCTCTGCTTCCTCCTGTCTTCCCGTGCCCCTCCTTACTGTCTGAGCATGAGACCGAAAAGTCCTTGATCAGTGTAAGCACTACTTAGCAATAGTTAAAACATCGGTGTGTTATCAGCATTGTTCTCAGACTAATGCCAAAACACAGCACTGTAGCAGCTACTAGGAAGAAGATTAACTCTACCCACTCAAAACTAGAACAATCATCAAGGAATTTAAGATGCTCTTTATTATGTATGTAAAAGGTGCCAGAATTTGTGTATTTCCACTGAAATTTCATCTCCCTTTCTCTGTCTCCCAGTTTTAAGCATTTATTTTAAAAAAACATATAACATACAAAGTAAGGCATAAGTATCTATGTAACAAATAGTAACACAGTGTCAGAAAGCCTTACCTTTTCTTCTTCTCTTTGCCTCTGCCCTTAGTATCCTTGAGCAGCTTCAAATAAGCACTTAGAAAAAAAAAAGCAGATCTGTGGAAAAAGTGATTACATCTTTTTTCTAATCACTTTCTAAAGCACTTTCTCTCTGAGAAGAGGTTGATTTTTCTAAAAACCCAGACCAAGGTAATCTGTATCATAGGTGTTAAAAGTGCACTGAGTGTGTAGCACATTTCACAATCCAAACAGATTAGAAACATTATTTTCTTGTCATCACTGAGAAAGAAGCTCATAGTGAATGGAACAACCCACCGAAAGACTCGGAGATAATATCTTGTTATTCAGAAGCTTAGATTTCAGTGTGGAACAAAACTACTTCTGTTTTACATTTCCCTTTGACCTAGCCTCTTTCTCATCTGTTATCCATTTGTTACTTTCTTAGGAAATATATGAAAACATTTTGAACATATGTTTGCAGATTGTATCTCTACCACGATTTTCTTTCTGCCATCCATCAAGCTTTTTCTTTTTTTTTTTTCCTTGTGTTAAAAAACCCTGGATCACATAAATTTGTCTCTCAAATATTTCATGTAGTTCAGTACAACAGATAAAGCTACTTTTCTAATGAAAATTCACATACTGTGTAAATATTCCAACTAATGTTAAGAATGTAGACCCAGTATTAGTTAGCATTTATTTGTTAAAGACTGCTTAGCCTGAAGTTGCACTGTTCCCATTCTCTTTATTGGTTCTTTATTTTTCTGGGTCTAGTTTGAACAGTATTAGGCTTCTATGAGGCTGACAGAAAAGATCACTGGAATTTCCATTAGATAAACAGTTGAAAGTGCTGAGCATTTTGATTTACTAGATTAGCAACTTGTTTTATAAATGAGATCGTGCTGCTTAGTGTACCATATTCAGAATTAACAGGGTTTGTTTGAAAATGCTTTCACAAGCAAGTGAATAGTCTTGTATTCAACAAGGAGCCATTTAGAAAAAAGGTAGGACTACTTTGGAAAAGTGAAGATTAATGTGTTCATTAGCATTCAGTAAATACATAGAGTCAAATGTTAAAGTAAAATGAAGCAGTCAACAGTGTGATTAGGTGATTATGTTGATATAAGTTAAGAGGTAATTACATTATTTTAGGTGTATTGGGGGAAGGAAAGTGTGTGCATTTTTGCTGCACAATGGCATGATATTAAACAACATTTACGCATTGCATATAATGTGAATGGAACCTAATAATAGAATTGCTTCATTTCAGGTCATGAATACGTAAGTATTCTTGTGAATTTTTCACTAAGACATTTTGAGAAAAGAACTCGTGGTATTGAAAAGAAATGTCACAGTTTTTAAGAAATTGTAATTGACTTATGATTATGAGACAATGTTTAAAAGGATAGATATATAGATAGCAGATCACATAATCCCTTTGAAACATATTGAACTCTGTCTTGAAAGTAGTTAAAGGGATTTTTTTGCTCTCATTATTCTGACTGAAAGATTTTCTCTTTATTTCTTAATGCTTGGCAACTTTTTCAACTTCCTGCATTTGCGTTTAGTTTTTTATTTATTTTTGTTCTAAGACTGAGTTGCAATTCAATTTTATCTAGTTCCCAATTTTATCCCCTTCTGTTCTTATAGGCTGCAATCATTTCCCTGTTGGATCTCATTTGGTAAACTAAAGCTGTAGGTTTCTGATCTGCTTTCATATGATAGCTAGACAACCTGACTTTTATTTCCTGTGCCTATTTCTCTTCCTGGAACATGAGTTCTCAAAATAGCACACTATTATCCAAACTGAAATGCCATCCATACCATCATCAAGATAGCTCAGGTGTTATTTTTTATGGTTGAATCTTACCATGGCTTAATATTAGAATATAATTTCATTTCTGTATCAAAAATTTGTTATTTCAATTTTTCTTCTGTGGTCTACCTTGCAGTCCTAATCTACATTCCATTTCACACACAAGGAAAAATGTGCAGGTTGTTCTGGAAATTAATGCTAACAAAGAAGCAAACAAGAATTAATATGGAGCATGGGGGCACAAGGGTGAGGGTGTTTTTTTGTGATATAGATAAATGCTAAAAACTGTTTCAGAACCAGATTGTCAAGTTACATTCCTAAATCATTATCTGAGAACTTTAAAGTAATATTATTTAAAAATATATATATCGTCCAGAATATTTGGCTTTTACACTATTGCTAAAAATTGCTCAGTGGTCTATATTTAGTATCCACTTTTGGGTTGCATGTTTAATATTATTTTATTCTTTTAGGTAGTGCAGATTTTTTAACAGCAAAATATTTGCGTTCTGATTTGAATTTTGAAGCAGTTTATTTGTGTTTATGATGTTCATCTACTGTGGCTGCTCAGAGATGAGTAATTCCCACTAAATAGGCAAGTACTGGATTTGAGGTTTAATGTAATCATGGAACGGTTTAGTTTGGAGTGGAACTTGAAGATAATCAAGGTCCACCTCCCTGCCATGGACAAGAACACCTTCCACTAGAAAAGGTTGCTCAAAGCCCCATACAGCCTGGCCTTGAACACTTCCAGAGAAGGGGCATTCACAACATGTCTGAGTAATCTGTTCCAGTGTTTCACCACTCTCACAGTAAAGTTTATTTTCTATAGTTTCATTGATTAAAAAATATTGTTACTCTATAATTTTTAATATCTCAAGTATTTACTTTCATTTGCTAGCATAATATCAAGAGCATCATGTTTATTTTTAAGGTCACAGAGGACCTTAAATTATCAGTAAGATTTTGAAATTACTGTGTTCTGACCTTCTTGATTAAAGTCAGCCTTCTAAAGATACTGTGGATATAGAAACTGCTTATAAGTTACAGATCTCTCTTAGATTTTTCATACATTGAATTGTTCAGAATTTACATTCTAAAATACTTATCCAAGCCTACAAAAGGCTTGTGAATGACTCATGCCTTTTCTAGAAATTCCTTCTACTGCATTATAATGTCAGGAACATCAAATTTTTGTCTTGTGGTTATTTAAAGTAAAAAGATAGAATCAAGTCTTCAGCGCTGAAAGTCACGGTCATGCTAATATTTTCTCTCTTTTACATATAAATTGGATTATATGGATATAGATGAGTTAATAACCATAAATTTAAACAGTTCTGTCTGGAATAAAGCACAAATGGAATCAGAAGATGTGGGAGAAAAAAAGTGCTTCAGTGCTTGCGGCCATATATTCCCATACCATGAAAATGCAGTGGTGAGTAGGTGGATAGTTTACCCTGTTTTCCCCCAAATATAAAACTTGTAAAAATATTATTATATAGTAATCGTGGCTAGAATATTTAAGATTTTTTTTTATATTTTAGATTAATTTCCTTTTAGTAAGTGATAAAAATTATGCCAATAATCTCCAATTCTTGTTCCAGTTTGGATTCCATTTGAATTCAAATAGTTCAGTTTTGTTCCATTTGGATCAGTTTTGTTCCACCTGGTTCAGTCTTGACTAGTGTGTTTTGGTGAATGAAACAGTTGAAATATAGGAAACTATTCTTTCTGGTTAGAGATGCTTGTGATTGCTTGATGATTCTACAAGAGAGAAAATATGGAATGTAGAATCAATGAGAAACCAATTTAGCTTTGTTTTTAGAGGAATCTTTAATTAGAATTATCATGGTACATAGAACAGTGTCCTCCATATTTCAAGGGAGCATCTGGAAGAATATTTATCTTACAGGAATGTATTATTAGCTAATATTTTTTTTTTTTTTTCAGTTAAGGTTTTCTTTATGATTTACACATCCTCAGCACTTTGAGTAAATATTCTCAACTAAGCACTAAAATGTTTTAAGCGTGATAGCCTACATGAATGCTATCAGTTCTTACTTACATATTGACTGGATCATTTATTCAGAGAAGCTTACTGGTTCTCTTTTTATTATTACCTTTTTATCCAACATTTCTGAGTGCAGCATGCTGTTGCCCCTAATAAAGAAAGCTTAGATTCTATGGTATCCCACGATTTCAAATTTTTGTCTTAAGGTCTCAATAGTAACATGTCAAGTAATGTAACTGAACTCTGCATCAGCCACCTGGGTCCTAACTGAGCAGAACACTTCTTTTTCTGATTTAAGGTCATCTTAAAAACAAATTCATGGGCCTTTCTTGACTGAAGTGTTACAGCAATGACAAGACTTCATTTAGCATTAATAAGAGGAGGACATCACAATTCCTTGTAAACTATTTACTGCTTTCTTATGCCAAGAAAATATGCAATAATACTGCAGTCTTTTAAGTCATGCAGTTTTGGCTATATAAAATTCCGAAAAAGCTTTCTTTTACTGTTCAAAGGTTCTTCACAATTGTTTCTACTAACAGAATTGAAGAAATATCAAAATAGTTTACTCTGAGTTTGTAGTAAAAATATTTTCTTGTCATGTCAAGCTATAAATATTATTTCATAACTGTATCAGTTACTTAATTCTTCTCTACTGCACACAATGCTACATTATTCCTTATTCCTAATTTAAAGTACCTATTAAAAGTTTTTAATTAATTTGTTGTTACTGGTAGTGGAACATTAAAATGTCTGAAGACTCTGAGAAATAATAAATTTAAAGTTGCTTGTGTGGTTCTCCCTACTCTCACAGCATTAGGTGACAATATATATTCAGATAACCAAATTAAATCTTCTATATTTAAATAGGATGCATTTTTCAAACATTTCAGTGGGGAAATTTTTGAAATTACTATTAGCAAACCTAGCTACTAGTGACTTAATTTTTGTGTATGGCAAGAATGTATAACCATGGGGGTTTTCTCTGTCTTGGAGAAAACAGTATTCTTGGACTTGATCAGTCAAACTCCCTGGTACCTGACTGCTTTGCGGTTTGGGGGATTCATCTTCATTAGTTTAAGTGTTATAGAATACTAGCACATGGGGATCTGGGAGAGATTGAGGTTTATATCTTTTCGCAAGCATTTTCTTTTGTGTGTGTATAAAAAATAAAGGTAAAAAAACAAAGGAAATGGAGGATGCAACTTCTTCATACTGATGAATCTGTCTTGCTTTCAGGGCTACTCTGGACATTCATAATCAGTGCACATATAACACACTTCAGATTCAGAAAATTTGTTAATGCTTTTGTAATGGTATAGAGTAGCTGATGTGACGGTGTCTTAGAACTTTGGGGAAATGAATGACTAAGCTAATGACTACTTTGAAGGAGGAGGATAATGCTTCTTTAGCCTAACGAAACATTTATCTGATTTACTTTCATAAGTCTTTCAAAAGTACTCATACTGCATCAGAGATCACTAAGGTGCATGATTAAATCTGTGTGCGATGATGCATAGATGTGAAGATAAGACAAACTTATGAGACTTGAACTATGTCACTTAATGAATGGTCAGCCTGGGTCTTGTGATGTGAATAATTAGCCATTAAAAAATACTAACATAAAACAATCAGGGAAAGGTAAGGCTCTTGGGAAATAACTTTCTATATATATAGTTACATAAATTAGTACGAATAGGTCTTGCTGTGGCCATTTTCACAGATAGCTTTATTAATCTTATTTAGAAATTTTCATTGCAACAGATTTTGCAAACTCTATCAGTCATACAAGTTTTCATTACCACCTTATTTTAGACTAAAGCCATAAAGTACAGCCATATAGTAAACATGCAGGTTAATGTTATGTTGTTTTAAAAAGTGAACTGTTTAAAAAAACCACATTATAAAAACCTGCATTATGAAAACCTTACTGTTTATGCAGAGAAACAGCAAAAGATCAGCATCTGCCCTTAAACTATCTAAGAAAATACTTCAGCTAAATTTACTTATCCTAATTTTGGAAGCCAATTTTCATCAGGTTGTGATGAACTGTCATTTGTCTTCTGCTCTTAGGTGTTTTACAGTGAGTGCCTTTTTACTGACAACCTTTATAGGCACCTTTGTGGAGGTGTGTGTTTGTCTGTTAATATAAGGAGTCAAGGATGAGTTAGGTATGATTTTCACCAGTGATGGGTGGGTATTGAAAATTTGGTAATTTTTTTTTCCAAAGAAAAGATGAGCAGTCATAAAAATATAAAAGCCTGAAAATATTTAAGAATTAATTTATTTCAGGTGTACTTCTTCCTCCCTTGAATGCATTTCATGAGGTTTTGAATATTCAGGGATTACTAGTACTAGTGAACCAGCACTAATGCTAGCCAGAATGTATTACAAAGTAATCTAATTCATGCTGAAATAAATACTGGACTAGACATTTTGCACAGTACAAAGATAACTTTCAGTGAATGATTCACTGCATGTAACAGAAGAGAATAAAAAAACATTTAAATGAATTGTATTTTCCAGTGTCTTTTGTGAACACCAGGATTGTTGAAGCTAGAACGCCTAAAGATTTGTGGCTTTGTAGTTCTGTAGTTCCACTTGAAATGTTCTCACTGTGGGGGGCTTTATAAGGTGTTTTTTTTTCTTTATAAAGTGTTTATTTTTCTTGTGTGAATTCGCAGCTATTTACTAAGGTCTACAATACAAATCTCTTCCCTAATTAGGAAGCAAAAGTTTTTTTTTTTGTTTTCTGCTTTTCTGTATGTGGTTGTCTTTTTTTAAAAAAATAAATTGTTAAATGTTATTATTTTTTATAATTTTTAATCCTATATCAAGTTATTTTAAAATAAATTACAATATTCAAAAATACAGAGGAAGGTTATGGTGGCACACAGACCAACAGATAATCAGAGAGCTCAATCATATGAACTTCAAAAAATCAGAATACAAACTGGATTGATTATTTTGAAAAATAGTATGTTTGAAAATATTTGACTTGTTTTGTTAAAGAGTTATCAAATATTCATTGCCAACAACTACTTGTTAGAAAATATTTAGATGGAAGCTACTTTTTTCCTGTTCAGAGCTCCCTGAAGACATTTCATCTGTTTTGTTGCTCACATCATGCTGGCTTGCAATGGTGTATGCAGTTGATTTTCTTTATAAAACTAAAAAAAAGAAAAAAAGTCATATTATTTCAGTTAAGCTTAATGGCAGATTTTCATGACAACTTTAGATAGCTATAGTAGACACTTTGATCTCAATCTTTTGTTGTGTTTTTTGTACTTTTACAGGCAGCAAATATTATATTACTTATTTACTCTTCTAAAAAAGGAACACAATACAGGTATGCTGTAGCTTTTCACTCAAAATCTAAGCTTGCAATAGATTAAATAAAAAAAAAAAAAAAGAGCAAATAAAACCCTACACATTCATTTAGTCTGACTTTTCACAATGGAAGTGAGCCCACTAGAAAAAAAATCTTGTATTTTACTGGTCTGAGTATTTTCCATTTGCTGAATATCTTCTAAATTCAAACAATATTTTTGCCTTGATGATGATTAAAAAGATAAATATGTTTTTTTGCTGCTCACATTCAGACTACTTAAAAGCTTCAATTTTTATTGAATGTTTAAGGATCTGTAATGTATTGTGATGTGCAAATTCATTTATGCATCAATTTAACAAGAATGTAATAGACTATTGTACTCATCATGACTATATTACATTTGCAATGTGCATGTCAGAATTTTGCCGATTTCAGAATGGTTTCTTGAATTTTGTTTTTTTCTTTTTTAAAGAAGTTAGTAAAATCTTATGGTACATTAATTTACACAGGACACTGCTGTCAAGAAATGCTAGGAGAAGGGAAAGAAAAAAAGAGAACATATTTTGAACAGCTTTTCCAGTATACAGTTACTTATTTGGGTGACAAATATCTGCCAATTTCACAGTATTACGAGGTGTCTCACCATATTCCCTCAAAAGTGGATACTCAAAATCAGTCATTATTTGTATTTGTTGTGGCAATGTAACACAAGAGAACATTTATAGAGGAGATGTACTGAAACTGATCAAAGTTCTGCTATTGGCGTGGTATTAGAAGTGAAATTAAAATATTCAGAAAACAGTAAGAATGCTTCTAAACTGCAGGATCCTGAGATGAACAGAGATCTCTCTGAATGTTACTTCCTCATTAGGTGGTGGAAATGGGATCTATTATTCACCTGTTATATTAGACAGTTCATAAATTTTATTTGAAATAGATGTTTATTCTTTAATGTTAGGTGATCAGTATTATTTATTTGGTTTTCGTGATTTGTCAGCAGCAGGTATCTATGTTCTATTGCCTTCAATAGCAAGACAAGGTGGTTCTTTGTTCCTTCTTAGTGGCTAGATTTAAGAACATATTAATGCCAGCTACTGTTTCTTTTTGTTAAAATATCTGGCTATTAATCTCTCATTATGAATCTCCTCCTTTGTCCATGGTTCAGTCCTTCCAGATGTCTTAAATGAAAACCAAATATTGTTCCATTTATATGCAGTCTTTGTGGAGCCATTAGATCACAGTTTCTTTCTGGACACCGTAAGATAAACTAAAAATTCTGATCATAAAAATTTTCTTTCTGTATGTTTGCAATAGGCATGGCACCTATCTGAAAGAGTTTGCACAAGACATTTTTCCTTTAACAGTTGTTTTTAATAGCTGACAAAGAAGAGATCTTTTCTGTACATTGTATGTAAATTTTGGGGGTTTATGGGAGGGTTTACTAGTAAGTGTTTATGTGATGTTTTTAGTACTGGCATTTTAGTCAATTGATGGCTCTAAGAAAAAACGCAACTAGGCATATTTTGTTATAAGTGTCTCTGAGGCTGAAAACAGCATGAGAAACTTTTGCTTGTGTATTGTACTCTTATATAAAAGTAGAGTACATCTCAAGAACTGCTCTCATAAGATAAAATACTGCTTTGTTCTCTATTAGATTATAAAGGCTTCAGGACAAGAAATATTTGTCTGATGCAGTGGGGTCTTAGTTTTAGCTCGGCTTTCTCTCAAGAGCTCAGAGCTACAATCATACTGGTTGCAAATATTGCATTTGTAATCAATACTGAACAAAGCTTAGGAGTAGTCTGAAAATACTGATTGTGACTAGTTTTAACAATTTTGTGATTTATCTTGATAATTTTAGAATATTGTCAAAACTATATACTTCAATAAAAGTGGATACTCTGCCGTACTGGACCCATAGGATATATTATTTATGTACTACTTTAATGCTTTGGAGTCACACCAATCTCATTTGTGATGACTGACACCCTCTTTTTTGGTTTTTTTATTAGACCTTACAATACTACTTAGTGTTAGAAGATTTGGAGAGACTGAGCAGCTCATGCATTTAGGAAAGTACCTTCTGATATTGCTGTAACCCTTAGCTGTCTCAGATAAAGCCTGCTTTGGTACTTTCTAAATTTACTATCACTGCCCTACTTCATTACCTCTTTTGTAACTGTAATGTCTTCAGCAATGGCTTCTGTTTCACAGGTCTGATGACTGTCAATCAAAACCCTTCTCCAACCCTGCTGTAAGCAAGGGAAGATATCAAGTCAATGAAATTAATCTGATAAACTTGCCATCTTTGTATTCATTGCTTTGTTTGTTTTTTGGTTTTTTTTTTTTTTTTTAAAGGGAAAGAAATGCCACGTCCCAACAAAATTTGTTTTAAAAATATAAACAAGAAAGCAGTTAATTCTGGTGACTTGATGCTTTTGCTAGAGGAAATCATGCTTTTGGAGTTATTGAGGTTTTTTACACCAAAACTCTGTGAATCTATAAAATTACTACTGTATTTTCTTTTATAATGGATGAGACTAATAAAAAAAAAGACTATGGTGGTCTACTGCATGCTTTAAGAAAGTTAGAGGAATGCATTTATCATCATAATAATTTTAATATAAAAGTGGATCCCTTTACAAGGAGTACATTTTTTGTACATTCTTTTGTCTCTCTAGAACCCCTAAAATCACAACAGAGGCAGTTCCATGGAATATATTGAATATTTCATATTCATAAATAAGCATTAAACTGAAAGCTAATGGATTTTATTTTTTATTTATACTTAATTTGTATTTGAAGAGCTGCTGACACTATATCTAGTTTTCCAAGTTTTCCTGTGATAGAATTCCAATTTATTTGTAAAAGCTGCACGAAACACTAGAATTAAAATTTTCCTCTTTTTTTTCACATATTCGTAGGAAATTTTTGCTTAAATTCATACAGAAATTAACAGATTTTGCAATACTCTTTACTGTATGACTAAATCTAATGATTTGGTGTTCCTGACTTTGTCCATCTTTTAAAATAATTTTCTTGTATCTCAGTGACAGCTATATTTGAACAAAACACAAAGAGAGCATAACCTCCCCATTTCTTTATATGCCTTCAAAAGATTTTCTAACTCCTTTGTCTGTGTCACAATGAAAACTCCAGGCATAACTGATTCTTTACCACTTTCCTCTGTCCACTCTTATCTTGCTTTAAGATCTTTTTCAGAATTGTTTTTTTTTCCATTATAAGAGTCCTTAAGGCTGTGAGCAAGTTCTGTAGTCTTTACTCCCAGAAGTAGACTGTATTTTCATTCATACTGCTGCATGTGCTGCTTTGTTTTCTCTTTATTAACTGTTCAATATTTCTCAACCAGTGATGAGTCCTATGCATCAATTATATGTCCCTTAATCTTCAAAATCTTTAAGACCTTTATTCAGTGTTCAGGGCTGATTTACTTCACTCCTTCCTCCCTCCACCTCACCCCCCAATGCAATTTAAGGTAAGAATAGACTGTATGCAGATTTTGAGTTCTGTCAGGTTCCCTCAGATTTCCTGAAATCCTTGGATACCAGTCAATGTAAAGGCAATGTTTAGTTAAAAAAAACCCAACCATTTATGTCAGCATAAGCTTTGAGAAACAAAGAACATCAAGAATTTAAAATTAGCAAAGTTAGGACTATTAAATACTAACATTATTTTGATACTAGAGCATCAGTCTAGACTCAGGTTAAATTTGAAGTATGCAGCGGTGAAAAGGAAAAATTAGGAACATTGCTGTACTCTCATTTTCCCAGATAAGTTATTTTTAAAGGCAAATAGCCTTCTTGTCTCATATTCATTTGGTAAATCTAAAACAATAAGTGGGATCAATTTAAAAATCAGGAAAGGAGGGATGACAGCAGTGACAACAATGGATATTGCTTGGTGGAAGTCAGAGTCCTGTTTGTTTTGGGAAATTAGAGAACTAATCTAGTGATAATACTGAATGATTTTACCATGTTTGTGTTTGTTTCCTTTCAGTTGATTGGTTTCTAGGCAGCTCTCAGCAGACTAAGTGCATTTTAAAGACATGATGTTTTCCGATACAACCTGTAGGATAACCTTCTTAGTGCATTTTCAGAACACAGTCTTGGAACAAAACTTTTGTTCTTAATCCAATCTCTCTAATTAAAAACATGCATACATCTTATATTTTGGCAGATAGACATTATGACTTATGAGTTATCTTGTCCTGCCTATATGGTTGGATCATCTGCAGTAATACTCTAAGTGACTGGGGGAAGAATAACACATTTAAGTATAAAAAATAACTGTAATAAAATGTAATTATCTCTTGAATGTTTGGCTTACATGCAGATTTTTAAAAGCATCCTAGTCTACTTGACTCTTATATTGGAATCTTGGAAAAAAAACCCACATGCTTTCTGGCAGCAGGACAGATTATTTTGAGCACATGGCAGCAGGAGGAAAGCTAAAGATAAGCTTAGTGTACTTATTGTAAATATATAAGCTGAGATTAGATTTTATAATTAAAGACAGCAAGTGAAGTTATGTTTAATATGATCCCATTAAAAAGGTGTTTTGAACTATTTTATAATATGATGGAATACTCCCCATTCTCTGAAGTTTATTTATGACCAGAATATTTGTAAAAGGAATGTATACGTATGCTATCCCATGTTTCTTACATCTGTTCTAAAATTGTTCACACTCCTCTGAAGACCAAATAACAGCATACAAATATGAAATAGTATTATAGAGAGAACTTCAGAATATAAGCTTAAATTCTCTTTCTAAAAGCTTACAGTATGGTAAAATTTATTACTAGGTGTTTGAAGTGTCCTTATGAGTAATAGCAGATGAAGAAAATAAAGCATCAGTTAAAATGTGGCAAGTCTAGAAATTTTAGTTTCTACCTTAGCATTGAATTTTTTCTAAGTTGCATTTTAATATCAAAATGAGCATGATACAAGAACATACTGTACTTTATTATGCATTGTAGACCTGACTGAATTGTTCACGATAGTTAATGTGCAGACTGCTTTACTGTTTTGTTTTGGCAGTAGTTCCTGTGATAGAAAGGAATTAATATTTGTTTAGAATTTTAGATCCTGAATAAGTTGGTTTAGTTCATTCTATGTGCTTATGTTATCTTTGTGTTATTCATAATACTCTCGGGATTATTACAAGCAGTATATAATTATTTCTAAATTAGTATCAACAGCTATTATATAGTGTTGATCTAAAATCTGTTGAAGACCGTTGACCTCAGAGACAGTTTATCAAAACGGAAGAAATTAATCATGTTAGCTATGCTTAATCCCATGAAGACAATACAAATTTAAAAACTGTATAAACAGGGATAGGTAATGATTTTGAGTATTACTCGACTGTCATATCTTAATAGCTTCATAATAATTAGGCACATTAAGCAAGTGATGAAGAATGTAACAGTAGATTAAGTAATTATTTCCAAAATCCTGCCACACAACTGTTAAAATAAAAAAAAAAAAAAAACCCTGACAATAAAGTATTAAAATATATAAGTGTAAGTTTGAAAATTCAAATTTTGAATATTCTCACTTTTGACTATTCATACTTTACTACATTTAATCCCTCTTGAATCTGCCATTGTGCCATTATTATTTGGAATATTGGATTTTATTTATATAGTACTACGCAGTTCTTAAAATCTTCAAGTATCTATAGTTTTAATATTTTTTTAAGATCTCTAAAATTTTTTATCCTTTTCTAGTTAAGTATTTTGTATAAGAAAGAATTTAAATAGAATCTGAGAAGTAACAAACCAGAAAAATCACAACATTAGAAATTGAAATAAAAGTCTTTAGCTTGCTATTGATTTTGCATAATACAGGTTTTAATTCTCTGGCAACAAAGAAAAGCTAGGGCAAGTGAAGTCCTATGTGTTTAAGCCAGGGCAAGTGATACCCTCTGCGTTTAAGCAAATTCATTCTTGTATAGCTGCGGTTACAGAAGTGAAAACTTCACATCATCTCAGTTGTCTGATATGAAAGCACGAACCAGTGATTTAAACACGTATATCTGAATATATATATATCTCAAACATATTTAGGTTTTGAACAATGACAGTACTAATTAGAGTTTAGCAAATAGTAACTTGCATCAACATTACAGCATAAAATGTGGTATGTGAATGAATATGTGGTCATAACACAGATTGGGAACACTTCTTTTCTGCATGGAATAATTTCCAAAGCACCTCTTAAGCTATAAGCATGATTTAAAATAAAATAGATCTTATTACCTTATCATTAAAGTAACTCAGAACAATTACCAATAGCTGTCATAGAGGCAAACTCTTCCCCTTCATGCCGTATTTCCACGTCACCCCTACATATGCAATCCTAGTGTGAATCAGAAATCATCAGCCATACTTTATCAAATGTTTGAGGATAATCTAGAAATCTATAGAATTGCCTCCTAGCTGATTATCCAGTTGTCTATAGTCATCAAAAGTCCTAATTTAACTATAATTTTCTCCAGAACTTTTTTATTTAACCCTTACCTAGAAGTCTAAAAATCATATACAGAGTTTAGAGGTTCTTTACTGCATTTTATGCCATCTTAAGTTTTTGTTTTCATTGGAAAAATTTCAACAGCATCTCTGTGTTAAATGGAATGATATGGTGAATATGTTGAAGTTTTTTTGTATGGTATTCTATTAAAATAAAATCAGTGTTAATTTTATTTAAATTCTAGTGGCTTCACTTCTTTTCTCTTTCGATTAAGTGAATTTACCAGTGCAAACCTGAGACAGAAGCCATTGATAGAAAAAGTAAAGCCACATGAGAATTTAGTTTGCCCCTTCCTCTACATCCTCAGAAAACTGCACAATAAAATTATTGCCAGTTATGTAAAGGTATTTCCTGAAAAACTTGGAAGGTGCAAAAAAAAAAAATTTTTCTTTTTTTTACAATCAATTTGGAATGTAGTACAAGAATGCACATTGACTTTTGTCTGGAATAAATTCATGTTAGATTGAAACTCAGACAATAGCTTCTGCTAAAAGTTTTAAATTAACTTCTGTAAACAAGCACATTTTTGTTAGTCTAGTGGGATGTGATACAAAATGGATCTTCAATTCAGAGCCAGCATGTTGTGATTAAAAGTCCCAGTGAGGATCATATTTCTTTTTTAATAGAACAAACTGGACTCAGATCTGTTTATGGCTCCTGAGAGAACAATATTGTAGTATAATTTTCACATGTGAATGTAGCACTTCTTATATCTTTCATAAATCTTCTTTGAAGAAAGTTTACAAAGCTATATTGGAAGCAAAAGCTTTGTAAGATACACACTATGTATAAGAGACATACTCAGATATGACTCAAAAGCACATGACAACAAACTATTCAAAAAATATAGTGGAAATGGCCAGAAATTAAGGCTGAGATAACTATTAATTTAAACAGATGATGATGATGACAAGGACAATGCCATTGACAATGTAAAAATAGTTTCTTAAAGTATAACAATATTCTATGCTCAATTTTTTTTTCCTTTTTCCTGGAAGTTTTGTGTTTCTCAACATGTGCCTGAATATCCAATCGATTTCTGAAAGTTAGGACAATGCACTTTTGACATAGGACCAAAGTATGTGGGTCCGTTCCTTGTAGCAAAACACTAGCCTCTCTGGAACTTTTAGTGAAGACCAAGAAAGAGACAAGTAAGATCTCCCAAAACTGAGAAATTCTAGGAAAAGGTTTTTGGTTTGGTTTTGTTTTGTTTTTTTAAATTAACTATTTCTTAAAACAATTGACGTTGACATGAATGTTAATTTAAATGAGATATTGCAGGCAGAAAAATCTGCCAAATTTTGTAGCAAAAGCTATCAAAACTATTGGGCTGTCATTTCCATTTGCTGCAACATGTTACTGTGCCTAATGACTGTTTCCACCTTTGGTTGCCATGCATTGCTAGCACTTGTACTTCATTCTTCCAGAAAACGGTTATAGCACAGTTCTGAGTGAATTTGAATGTATGTTCAGGCAGTATATATGTGCTCTTAGCACTTATTTTATTTTACTTTTTTTCTTCTACCTAGGTCTTCTTTTATAAAATTTCTGGACATCCACTCATAAATGAGTGATGAAGACATAAAATTTCTGTTTGACAGGAATTTGTCATGGAATCTAGTGTCTGCAATCTGTTCTTTACAGGATGACCAGAGTTTTGAGAGATTTAATCCTTTGTCCAACCACTAAGCATGAAAGTATTTAATGGTGTCTAGCAAGGAACCAAAAGTAAAGTATGAACTGCCATCTCTCCCTGCAACTCATCTCTATACTTCCTTAGAGAAATACTATGCTCAGTAGTGCAGATGTAGTCTCTTTCAATTTAAGAAACACATTGTCTATGAAGAAAATTTCATAAGATAAAAGGTAGAGGGGGCTTTCTCTGTAGAGATTATATGCATTTTTTATCTTTTTAAAAATGGTTTGCTAGTTATAATACTAATGCTGAGACTATGCTGAGGCATAATAAAAATAACTTTAAACCTTATCAGTTCATAAAAGTGACATGCAGTGGAAAGGCAAACAGATGATTTTGCAATATATTATAGACATATGTTAAGAGAACACGCCTCTTTGGGAATGAACATTAGAGTAAGTCCATTATCAGATTTGCCTTTTCATCTTGTCTTTCTATGTTCTAGAAAAGATCTATTTCTAGATGTGGGTTTTTGGAAGGGATGTTGCAAAAGTTTCAGGAACTCTTGCAACAATCATAGCATCCACTTATAAAGGAAATATCAATGTTTAATTAGTATAGCAAAAAAAAACCCAAAAAGAAATGCTTCTTACAGCATTTGTTTTCCTAATCTGAAGCAGTAACTGACACTGAAACTTGATTTATTTCATACATTGTAAGCCTTTCTTCTAGTACTTAGTGTTGAGGAGAACAGGAAGCAAGTCTAGATCAGTCCTAGTGAGTGTTTCATCCAAATCAAACTTGAGGACAGAAACAAAATTTTCTTTTGTTATTGCTGTGGAAAAAACACTAGTTTTATAAACCTGGTTACATTTATCTAACTTGAGGTGCCCTGATGAGGAAATAAAAAGAAAGAGAAAAAAACACACATCCACTTAATAAAATAAACAGCGATTTCACACCAGAGTAAAGACCTGTAATATTTACTGGTTAAAACCTTCTGTATGTTTCAAATGTAAACCAGGTATCCTAACTGGTTAAAACTCAGGTGAGAGAGCTTTATGCTTACACTTCATGCTTGGGACAAGGAGATTTATATTTACAGTAAAGAGAGAAACTTAACTATACCTAACATATAATTGATGTGGACTTTTTTGCTTCTAAAAAGGTATTAAATGATGGTTACTGTATTGTGCATTGATTATAAAAATATCTGACAGATTTTGAAGATATTAAACTACTGAGTTTTAAAGTATGTTGTGGTTATAAAAAATAAGTAGTGAATATAGGTAGTATAATCAAAATGATAACTTGGTAGGTTTTGGTCGTGTGGAGCTAGTTCTGACCTAACTCTAACAGAGTTAATAAACTGTGATTACGTTGCATAAAAGGGATGTCTGCGTCAGCTTTTCCTGATAGATACTGTTGGGGAAGGTGTAAAATTTCTTTAGTTTTTCTCAAATGAATTCAGTTTTGTCTTTTCCATCAATTTTTTACTTTGTTGAATAATTTTTTTTGCATTCTGTAGTTTTAGAAAGCTAGTATATGCCTACCGATTTCTGACTTTGGAGGGTCTCTGTTTTCTGAAAGGATTCAATATTAAAATTGTTGCTTTGGTGGATGCCATTGATTATTATTATTCATTATATATATCTTACATTTGGTATAGGTCAGATTGCCTTCATTTATTATTTTAATTGCTGTTTGTTATTTCAGTATTAATTATTTTATTGACTTTATTTTTGAAACACTTGTATTATTGCATAATTTATAAAACTTTAAAATTTACAAAAGGTATCTCCTTTGTTGACTGTAAATAAAACAACATAAAACTTTGTGGCACCTGTTGTAATTACTCTAGGCCTGCTGTCAAAGTCCACTGAAGGTAGCCATTTTTCTTTGAATCAGACTTTAGATGTGTGCTGCAAAGTATGAAAGTGTCTTTCTAAATTGATGTGGCATTCAGAATTATTTATAAGGTCTTGAACTCCACTAACTCCACTACCTTTTACTTCCAGTAAACTGGGAAATTATAATACATGTAACATGTCTAAAAGCATAAACTCTCAGGTATATATTCAGGGAAATGACAGAGCTCAAAATTCAAAGAACACAATTGGTAGTGTAAATAATAAACCCCCTATTTCCAAAATATTCTAAACCGAAATTATAGCATCACAAAATACTTAGAGTTGGAAAGGACCTTAAGATCATCTAGTTCCAACCCCCCTGCTATGGGCAGGGACACCTCCCGCTAAACCATGTCACCCAAG
>JASSUY010029720.1:0-12236 GCA_032466535.1 Forpus xanthops
TTCTGCCTAAGAGCTCATCTCAGTCTCCCCTCTGTCAGGTTAAAGCCATTCCCCCTTGTCCTGTCCCTCCAGGCCCTCTCCAGGTTCCTTTTTGGCCTTCTGTTGCTCTTCCTATCCCCCAGCACACTGGCACTGTCATGGAGAGGAGTTGGGCAAGGTAGCTGCTCCCCATCCCTCTGTTTGCCCCCATATGTGGCTTCATTCTGTATGATGGCAACCTCTGAGACAGGCTTTCCTGCCGCTTGCTGTCCCATGCTCCTACATACCCTGCTCCCAGTGACAGCTCTTTTTCCCCAGACCTCAGGGTTTGGGATATTTCCTATGTGTGGCCGCCCTGAGTCACAGCTCTGGGCTGTCCTCACCTTCCCCAGTCCAACCGGCCCAGACAGGCAGGAGCTCGTGACGCAGATTCATGTGTACACACGGGTCACTGTGGTAATGGCAATGGTAATTACCACGGTGGTAATTACCATCTCCAAGAGCCAGCAGCACATCAGCCACCTTGCCCAGCTCCCCACAGGAGCTGCGGCAGCCATGGCACAAATCTCCACTTGGAAGTGCCAACAGGGACCTCTGCCAGAAGCTGCCCAAACCTTTCGCCACCACTACCGGGTCCCTATCTCCAGCAACATAGACCTTTTCAGTGTAGGAGCAGGAAACCAGGCAGAGCCCGTCTCCAACTGGATCTTCTCCAGGAGGCAGCTTGGTCCCTGCAGGTGTCCCCAGGAGAGTAGCACAAACGCTGGGATGCTCTTGTCACCCATTCTTGCTCTCTTGGGCTGTAGCATCATGGCTCGGGATGAGCAGCAGTGCCAGTTGCCCTGGCAACACAAGATGTTCTCCTCTGGAATGGGACAATATTTGGCAAGATTTGCTAAAAGCACAACTTGTGACACCACCCGTGTCACATCCCTGCTCCCCACTGGGCTCAAGCCAGGTCCGTGCTGTCTGTGCTGGTTCTCAGAGCTGGCCCAGGGACACACACTCTGTGTAGGATGGGTTGGGAAGCTCCAGGAATCCCACAGCAGACCTGGCAGGGCCACCAGCATCCATCCCTGTGAGGCGGCTGGGGACACAAGAGGGAGCTGGGGACAGCCAGTGGCATCTACACGCATGATGGGACGTGAAAGGAGCTCCCGGGGAGGGACTTGCAGGCCCAGGAGGGTAAATGACTCCTTAGAGTTAACTAGGTTTAAAAGCTATTTTGTTTATGATTTTGCTGCTTTTCCTAATACTATTACAGCCTTCTCCATGGCAACCAGGTGGGACAGCTCAGACTTTGGTCCCGGACAGGGAGATTAGCTGCTGGAGCTGAAACCATGGGGGATCGGCTGGGGAGGTCCACGCTGGCCGGAGCCACCAGACACCCGCGTTGGGGTCCCAAACTGAGGTCCCCATGGTGGCTGCTGTGCTGCTGCACAGGCACAAGGTGTGCAGGATGGGCTCAGGGTGATGCTGCGGGTGTCAGAGCATCCCCTGCCGCAGTGGTGGGACATGTCTGGAGGAGGTGCCCTCAAGGAGGTTTAAAGGTGGAGACAGGTCTAGCTCCTCCCTGCACCCCAACCACGTTGGGAAGGGTTTATTATTGACCCTCTTTGTTTTTCCTTTGAGCTCTTTTGGTGTTTTTCCTGGAGAAGGCTGTTGGAGGCAGGGATGAACCTGCTCCCAGCAGCAGGAAGGGCTAGTTTAAACTTCCCAAAGAGGTTGTGTAGGTTTTGGCTGGCTGGCCTGTGCTGGTTCAGCTCTTTTCAGCTTCCAAATTGATTACACCTTGTGTCAATATGTGCTTAGTGCTTATTAGTGGGTGCGTGTATCTCCATCTCTCATTTCACCCTTCTGATCTATAATTTCCCAGAAGAGAGGATTAAAATAGAAGAGGGGGGAGAGCAGTGCTGGGGGCCTAAAAAGAAAGAGAGAAACGAGTGCTTGTGGGAAAAATTGTCTGGCAAGGCTGGAGCCTGGCTGTTGCTCTCCAGCACCTCTTCCCATGGGCATGGCTGCTTTGGCTGCTGAGGTGGTTGCTTGAAACCACCTGAGCTCGGTGGTGAAGAGCTGAGATGTGCTCTGCGGAGCTGAGGCAGTGCCAGGGTCCCACGGGGATGAGTGAGGCAGGAGCACAGTGAGGGTGCCCATGGCATGGGGCTGGTGCGGAGAGCATCCCATCTCCATCTCCATCTCCATCTCCATCTCCATCTCCATCTCCATCTCCATCTCCATCTCCATCTCCATCTCCATCTCACCACCGGCACGGGGCAATCGAGGCTGGGAAGAGCAGCTCTGGTGGGAGACAGCCAGTCCTGAAGACGTGCATATGAGCTGCACCAGCCCCATCCTGGTGCATCTTCAAGGAGGGCTGTTGCTACGAGGACATGGGGAAGCGTCAGCCCCAGCAGCAGCAGGGCTCCTCTCGCTGGGGCAGAAGTGGCTTTTTATCTAGTTCTTTTTTGTTTTCTTTCCTGGAAACTGGTAAAAGATTCTGCAGAAACCGTGCTGGACCCTGGTGGGGAAACGACCTGGGACACAGGCCGAGGTCACCAGCCTCCCTGGGCTGGTTTGATGAGCTGCCAGGCAGAGAGTGCGATCTGCCAGCCCCAGAGCATCACCCACCATCACCCCCCCCACAGGGGCGGAGGAGCCGAGGGGCTTTCACAGCCATCACCTTGCGGGGACCCGGCTCTGCTCTCTGCTTCCCCTTCAGCACAAAAGCACCGAGCCAAGCGGTGCGGAGAGCTCCCATCACCATCTCCCCACACAGGACAAGATCCACCCTCCAGAGGGGGCTGCTGGCTCAGCCCTGACGCTTCTAATGCCACATGGAGAAGAGCTTTTCCCCTTTCCCAACTCATTTCCCATCTGCATCACCGTACGGCTTCAGATGTTTCAGCCCGTCTACCAATGGGATTAACCCCACACCTTCATTCCCCTGTGCAGTACAGATGCTCCAAGCCCCATGGTGTGTATTTCAGGTCCTGATGCAGCATGAGGAGTCGCTGCCAGGGCTTACCCCCATCTGAGCAGGGTCGGTGCCGCTGCTCGGGATCCTTGGGAGCGCAGCGAATGGTCCTGCCCTATCAATCCCTCCCTGCTCGCAGCCCCACCGTAACCCGTCCCCCTGAGCATTTCATTCCATCTCCGTGTGCCATGAGGGCGCCTGAGCCCTGCCATGGAACCAGTTACAGACCAGTGAGGAGGAGCAAGGAGCCCGTCTGGGTGACACCAGCCCCCGCCATGGTCCGTCCCAGCAGCAGTGGGGTTAAGCCCGGCCGGGCGGGCGGCTGGACAGGCGTCAAGGCGGTTGCTCCATCCATCCCTGCGCAGTCCCAGGGGCCGGAGTGCCGAGAGGGAGCTCTGCCCTGCCCGGCACCATGAGCACAGGCAAAGGTAAGGCAGGGAACCCGCCTGCTCACACAGCCATGGGCGAGGGGGGGGTGAGGAGACCTCAGAACCCTGCCAGGGCTTCACACCCAAATCACCCTTCACTCTCCTCCCTGCTCCGCTGCTAATAAGAAACCTGGGGAGTCCCCGTGCTGCCTGGGCGCACGCAGAGCCCAGAGCTGGATGGGGGCTGCAGGGATGGGCCGGAAGCATCAGGACCCCTCTGCTCTGAGGAAGAGCAAGTTATTGGTGAGCAAGCAGAAGGAAGGAGGAGACTGAGGACCTCTCCTCCTGAGAGGGAGAAGCTGCTTCTGCAGCATAGAGATAAATGTATGCGGGGTCCATGCACCCAAGGGCTCTGAGCTGCAGCAGGACGGGGGGGGTGAACCAGTGCCTTCTCCCAGTGGTGAATCCAGCTCCCTAACCCTCGTGCAGCTGCTCAGTATGTGCAAGGAGCTGGGACTGACCCCCCCATGGCCCCGGCAACACAGACACCCAGTGGGGGTGGTCCCCATGAGCACTCAGGGCCTCATGCTGATGCATCCCCTTTCCTCTGCACCCCGCAGCAGCCATCACCCTCCTGCTACCCTTGGCCCTGCTGTTGGCCACAGCCTCCCAGCCCCCTGTGGGGGACACCCTGAAGGAGCAGGGGGACGTGGACCCCCCCCGCTGCCCCAGCCCTTGCGCCTGCAGCTTGGATGATTACACCGAGGAACTCAACGTCTTCTGCAGTGCCCGCAACCTGACGCGCCTGCCCGAGGACGTGCCCCCCAATGCCAAGGCCCTGTGGCTGGACGGCAACAACTTCACTCTGCTGCCGGCTGCTGCCTTCAGGAACCTCTCGTCCCTGGACTTCCTGGACCTGCAGAGCAGCCAGCTGGCCACCGTGGAGCAGCACGCCTTCCATGGGCTGCGGGGCCTCTACCATCTCCACCTCGAGCGCAACCGCCTCAAGCACTTGGCTCCCCACACGTTCCTGCACACCCAGAACCTCGTGTCCCTCAGCCTCAACAACAACCACTTCAGCAAGGTGGAGGAAGGGCTGTTCGCTGGGCTCTCCAACCTCTGGTATCTGAACCTGGGCTGGAACTCGCTCGTGGTCCTGCCTGACAAGGTCTTCCATGACTTGCCCAATTTGAGGGAGCTAATCCTGGCTGGGAACAAGCTCCCTTACCTCCAGCATCAGCTCTTCTGCAGCCTTACGGAGCTGAAGGAGCTGGACCTGAGTGGGAACGCGCTCAAGGGCATCAAGATCAACATCTTTGTCAAGCTGCAGAAGCTACAGAAGCTGTACTTGAACCACAACCAGATCAACGCCATCGCGCCCCGCGCCTTCATGGGCATGAAGTCCCTCCGGTGGCTGGACCTGTCCCACAACCGGCTGGTCTCACTGTTTGAGGACACATTCCTGGGCCTCCTCAGCTTGCATGTCCTACGCTTGTCCACCAACTCCATCACCAGTCTGAGGCCCAGGACCTTCAAAGACCTCCAGTTCCTGGAGGAGCTGCAGCTGGGGCACAACAGGATCCGGAGCCTGGCAGAAAGGACTTTTGATGGGTTGGGGCAGCTGGAGGTCCTCAGCCTCAACAACAACCAACTGCAGGACATTAAGGCTGGGGCCTTCCTGGGGCTGTACAACGTGGCAGTGATGCACTTGTCCGCCAACTGCATTAAGGTGCTCCCTGACTACGTGTTCAAGGGGGTGACCAAGCTGCACAGCCTCCACCTGGAGCACAGCTGCCTGGGCAGGATCCGGGTGCACACCTTCTCCAGCCTCACCAGCCTGCGGCGCCTCTTCCTGCAGCACAACACCATCGCCGTCATCGAGGATCAAAGCTTCAGCGAGCTGCACGAGCTCCTGGAGCTCGACCTCAAGCACAATGGGCTGAGCAGCCTCTCACCCCAGCTCTTCGTGGGGCTGAGCAACCTGGAGTACCTCTTCCTCTCCTCCAACCAGCTCCTGGAGATCTCCCAGGACACCTTCACCCCGCTCCAGAGACTCTTCTGGCTCGACCTCTCCCATAACCAGCTGGAGACACTGGACAACTCCATCATCTCCCCCCTGGCCAACCTGCGGTACCTCAGCTTGAGGAATAACTCACTGGAGACCTTCTCAGTGGGCTTCCTGTGCAGCCCCTTTACCCTGGAGCAGCTGTGGCTGGGGGGTAACAACTGGCACTGCAACTGCTCCTTGAAGGGCTTGCGGGACTTCTCCTTGCAGCACCCTGTGGTGGTCCCACGCTTCGTGCAGTCTGTGGCCGAGGGGGATGATGCCCACGTCCCTGTTTACACCTACAACAACCTCACCTGCCTCCACCCCCCAGCCGTGGCAGGCCTGGACCTCCGTGACACCTCCGAGGACAGCTTTGCTCACTGCTGAGCTGTGCTGTCCCCAGGGATGGACCCTCAACCTGCCACCTCCCCGGCCCTGGCCCAGGCTCCAGGGGCAGCAGCAGGAGCTCTGGCTTGCCGTCCCCCCAGCTCAGGCCACCTTTGCCACCACCTCACCTTGGTGCTGTGCAGGTGATGCTGCTTGGGCACTTGCTCCCCGGGCTTCAAACTGAAATGGTCCAGGCCTTTGCTATTTAAACAGGAGCTCCTGGGTCAGGAAGGCTGCTCCCAATGGGAGCATCCCCCATCCCAGAGGCTCAGGGAGATGGGGGAAAACTGCACCCATAGCCTGGAGCCCTCCCCACATTGAGGAGCAGTGCTGCTGGGACTGGGACTCTGCAGTGGAACAAAGGAAAGCGTCTTCTGCCATAAGGAGCCAAGAAATCCTCAAAGCCTCCTGGTGAGGAGGGGGCAGACCTGCTTTACTCATTTCTTGCACTAGCAGGTGTAGGCAGGTTGCAGAAAGCCACACACGTCACCTGACAAACTGTAGCAGACAAATAAACCTTTGGAGCTATCGCAACCCATCTTGTAAGTATGTTCTTTCCAAAGCACATGCTGCACCCGGCCTGGGTTTCTTATCGCAGCCCCTCAGGGCTTGCAGCTGCAGGGCAAGTTGCTCAGGGTCCCCAGGCTGCTGGAGGAGCTTGCAGGAGAGCGGCTGCAAGCCCTGGGTTGGTAACACATGCCCAGGGTGGGAGGAGAGCTGCCCAGCCAACCCACAGTAGCCAACAGCCCTGTCAGGCTCTGCTCCCACTGCTCCAAATCCCAGATAACCGACCTTTGGCCATGCAGCAGCCCATGGGGAAACCTGGTCAGGTGAGTTCCTGCTGTGGGCACAGCAAAAGCAGGGACAGATGCTCCTCCTGCTCTCTTCCAAGTGATGCTGCTAGCTACAACCCAGTTTGGTCGGTGGAAATCCTAGACTCCATCCATCTCCCTGAAACAGCACTGTGAAGTTAAGTCTCAAGCACGGACACAGGCTTGGAGACCAGGAGGGAGGGAGATAAGAGGCAAGGACACCAGCTTTGTCTGCTTCACCAGCTCAACTCACGCCTGCAAGAGAAGGCAGGTCCCACAGGAGCCATGGAAGGAGATCAAGGGAGTAAAAGACAGAGCAACAAAGCAGGAACCATGTGGGGACCAGAGGAACCTCACACATGGCAGAGATGTGGAGAACAACCATGGCAATACATTCCCCAGGCCAGCTTCCAGCAAGATGAGGGACCAGCTGGATCTCGAAGCTAGGATGAAAAGAGGAAAGATGTAGCTGAACCCCAGCAAGGAAAGGGCAGTGCAGGAAAGACCTGGATGTACATGCGGTGCTCACACCTCCAAGACTCAGTGCTACAACGAGCCTGAAGCCATGAAAAAAACTTAAGTCACAGACTTGGATTTTAAGAAAAGTATTTACTGCTTAGAACGTTTACAAATATTCCTGAGTGATGATAACCCCCAGCAACCCAAAAAGGCCTCATTTCCAGCAGGAACTTAAACTCAGGAGGGTGGCGGATCTCCTACGGACCTTTTCTCATGTGAGGCATATACTGTGTCCTCACCAGCCCATCAGGAACCAGCGAGCTGAGACTTCCCAGCAGAGTGGCCTGGCTCGAGTGCACATGGGAGCATCCAGCCACTGAACCAAGTAAAATATAATCCATCATGCAAGAAAAGCAATAGAAGGCAGCAGCACATGGAGCCACGATCCAGATGATTGGTGCTGGCTGGGTTCAGTGAGTGAAGAACAAATTGATGGTCTTTTTAGCTGTGCAAAGGCCAGAAGCACCACAGCATACAGAACACTGGGGACACAAACTAGAGCTCCCCAAGCCCCTGCACAAGGGCAGGCTGCTGAGGAAGGCACGAGGAACAACTGTACAATCTGGGCAGAACATCACGTCGAGAAGGCAGGAAGCAGGCTGCTGCCCGTGCAGGGGCTCTTTGGATCCAGAGGGATGGACCAAACCTTCCCTTTTTGGATCACCGCAAGCAGCATCAGTGCTGTGCTTGCTCCCTCCCTCATCTCCCTCTGAGACAGTTCACAGCTAAACAGCTTCCACAGCCCCTGTCCCACCACTATGGGCTCAGCCAGCAAGTCCAGCCCCACACTGTCCTTAGGGCCTCTGCTGTGACGTACCATCCAAGATCTGCTGGGCAATATGAGCCAACGCAGGGAAGGCAGGGCTCTTGGGAAAGTCTTGGATGAAGTCTCTGCCTTCTTCCAAGCTCTGGCTGAGTTGGGGGTCCAGAGGAACACAGCCTGTGGGACAAGAAGAATGAGGAGAATGACTGCTTGTTCACTGTAAGGCAAAAGCCTGGAGTTGGGATTAAAGAAATACCCTGGTGGAGCCAGCTCCAGGAGAAGCACTACCCTCACCAAGCTCTCCAGGAGCAGCTTCCTCTGCATGCAAGACCCCCCCCACACCACAGTGCTTCATGGGAGACATTCTCCCCCCACGCCAATCCAGAGTCCTCAGCCCCATTTCTCAGGGAGGCTCCAGGGTGTTTCAGGACAGCTCTTGTGCAGCTCTAGGCTTGCTTACTCCATCAGAGCAGGCTGCCCACCAGCACCTCCTCTGCCCCAGCAGGGCCAGGTGCCCACTCAGAGCAGTCTGGATGGCAAAAGCAACAAAGCAAGAACCACCCCTCACCTCTGAGAAGGTGCCATGGCTCACAGGGACAAAGTGCAGCCTGCCCACCCCTCCAGTGCTGTATCTCTGCTCCCACAGCACCACACAGACACCACCTCTGACCACAGAGAGCTCTGTTCAAGAGGCCACTCACCCAGGAAGGGGATCCCAGCATGCTTGGCCAGCTCCTCACCTCCTCCTTTGGAAAAGATGTTTGTGCACTCCTGAAGAAGCAAGAGTAGAGCAGTGAATAATGAACTCCAGAGCACTGTGCAGGCACTGTTTGCACATGAGGAGAACCAGCTCCTCTCTGCATTCCAACCTCAGGGCACTTTTCCAATGGGAAAGTGGAGCCAGCGGCTTCTTCCAAAGCTGACATGCAGCGGCTCCTCATCTCCCACATCACCCTCATGGCATTTGCACATTTTCCAACCCAGACATTACATCTTACAACACCACACGACAACTGAGGTCCTACAATAGCCCCACAGGCATGACAAACTCACAGAGCAGTGTGGGCACACGAAGCCACTCATGTTCTCCACGATTCCAAGAACTCTTAAGCCTGTCTTCTTGCAGAACGTCAGCTCCCGCCTCACATCTCCCACAGACACAGCCTGCAGGGGAGAACAGCAGGGGTTAGAAGTGCCTGTCTGCCCAGGCTGATGACAGGTCTGCAGCAAGCATGCATCACAAGGCAAGTATAGAACAAGCAGCCACACATAGGCTAGTGCCAACACCCACCCTGGGTGCATATTTTCCTTCTCCAACCACACCTGGAGGCAGAAGCCTGCCCAGAGGCACCTGCTCAGGCCAAGGCTGCCCTACCTGGGGTGTTGTGACCAGGACTGCCCCAAGCAACTTGTGAGGCCGCAGGGCCTCCACTGTGGAGATGTGCTCATCAGACGTGCCCGGTGGCGTGTCCACGATGAGGAAGTCCAGGTCCCCCCAGGCCACGTCAGCAACAAATTGTTTGATCAAAGCTATGGAAATAAAAGGGGCAGGGAAAGAAAGCCAACAGGTCTTAGTGGGTGCTGTGGGAGCTGCGGACCCAGCAGAACAGGGAATGGGAGACACTCAGGGTGACAAGGGCCCAGGGAGGGATTGCACAGCTATCTGACAGCACAACACATGCTGCGCTCTCCCCATCTAAGCAGTCTGAACCTATTCCTGCAGAACAGGAGCCTTGTTCCTCCAGGGAATGACCTACCCCCACTTCCAGGAAGGTGGACATTTCCTAGCACTAGGAAGTGGAAAGCACCAGCAAAACCCAACTGTACCGTTCTTCTTGGGTCCTCTCCACACCACAGCATCATCTGGCTTCTCCAGCAGGAAGCCAATGGACATGAGTGAGATGCTCTTGTCCTGGTCCACATAGACTGGTACCCAGCCGCTGTCACACTGGTGCACATCACTGTCCTGCACCCGGAACATGCGGGGTATGCTGGGGCCACACAGGTCCACATCCATGATCCCCACCTGCAGCATGAGAGGATGCAGAGTCCTTCAGCATGGGATGAGCCTGGTGGCTGCCCCCATCCATGCTCCTTCCTGGGCCAAGGGAAAGCAGCATCTGGATTTCAGCTGCTCACAGCACTTTACTTCAGCAGCTCAGCGGCTGGATTTGAAACACAAAGAGCTGCTTTAAAGCCTGACCACCCTCCTCATCCCCTTCCCTCGGAAGAGCATCTCCCAGGTATTTCCAGATGCTTCGGAGAGCTCTTTATGCCAGACACCTACCAGGATCCACTTGCTGCATAGAGCCTTTAAAAGAAATCCTTAGGGAATTCTGCCTGCCTCATGCGCATGCATAATTCCCTTTTATCCCCATCTTAAATCTGTCCTTGGCTCCCTCTTTTTACTTTGCAAAAGGAGTGCGTGTTACACCACAGAGCAGCAAAATCATTTCTCAGGATCAAAAAACAGTAAGTTTGGGGTGATTTTAGCCTCTTGGACAAGAGGGGAATGAACCTGTGTTGGATCAAGTGAACACAGAGAAAAAAATTCACTTTAAATGCTGTCACAAACAGCATTTTCACACACAGCCCACACAAGACACACAAAGAATGAGCAAACACAGCCCAGGCAGAGGTTGGGAAGGGTCAGACAGAGCTCAGTACCACACAGCCGCTCACTCACCCTCCTCCCGGAATGCCTCAGTGCCAGAGCCAGTTGGGTAGAGATGGTGCTCTTCCCAACACCACCCTTCCCGGAGAGCACCAGCAGGATGTGCCGCACCCCGGACAAGTTGGTTCTCTCTGGGAGGAAGAACAAGGAGGCATCAGTTTCTTCTGATGGAAGACAGGAGTACCCGTTGGGTCACCACAGAAACATGGTCCCCTCTGACAGTGACACTGGCTGTCACTATCCTAACAAGTCTGGTTTAAGTATATGGGACAGGGAATGAAGAGGTGGATGCACCGTGGGTCTTTCACCATCAGGGAAGAGACAACATGGGCAGAGGCAGAGGCTTTGGCCCCATGACCTAAGCGGCTTTGGGGTAGCGCAGCAATAAACACCCACAGGTCACGCTGCACCAACGCCGGGGCCGCGGTGAGGTCAGGCCCTTGGCGTTTCCTTCCACCACCCCGCCCAGGCGGCCTCTCCGCGGCCATGGGCTCCTCTGCAGCCTCCCTGCAGCACTGCGCTGCACCGGCAGCGTTGCTCGGGCCCATCAGTGGGGAACGCTCGGGGCCGGCTACCCCGGCCGGAGCTCAATGGTGCCAGGGGGTCGGGAGCCCACCCGGGTGCGCGTTCCCGGGCACCTCGTCACCACCGGACACTGACTCACCGAGCCAAGACCTCGCCCGCCCCGCGCCGCCCCGGCTTCATACCGGCACCGGCAGCATGGAGCCTGCACGCACCATGGCGGACCTCATCCGCACCTCCACAGACGGTAAAAAGGAAATGGGGAAAGAAGGGGAGACGGGGGAGACGGGGGAGACGGGGGAGCCCCACAGCGAGGCGCTCCCGGGATTCCACCCGCTGATACCAGCGGCTCCTCGGCGCTCACCCCAGCGGGAGCCGAGCCCGGGGCTCCAGCCCAGCCCAGCGACACCCCTCCCGGTAACCGGGCCCCACCGCTTCGAGGCCGCGGCCCAGACCGAGCACCGCGGGGCTCCCATTGCCCAGAGCCGAGGCCCATCACTGCGGCCCGGTGACTCCGGAGCAGCACTAAAGGCCAGGCCCGGCCACTTTAGAGTGGGTCGTGTGTTCCGTTTCCTCCCGTAGTCCCGGTTCGAGCACATCACATCCCGCGACCCCACCACCGCTCACCCCCGGCTGCCTCCTCCATGCTGCTGCCCGGGGCCACTTCCGCCTTCCGCCCCGTTAAAACCCCGCCCCTCATACTGGCGGGCACCGACCCCAATCACACGCCGCTTCCTCATAGAGAGCCCGCCTCTCAAGCCTCCGCAGCCAATCAAACCTTCTGTTCTCCCCCTCAGCCAGCCAATGAGCTTAGTGACTTCGCTCTGTGACGTAAGCTCGCCCTCCGCAGTGCTCACCCAATGGCGCGGCTCCCTGAGGATTGGCATCAGCTGCAGCCAATGGCGCTGAGCTGCCCTCAGACACCGCCCCCTCTATGCCCCTTCATTGTGTGAGTGACGGAGCTCTCAGCCAATCGCGAGAGGAAACAGCGCAGGCTTAGCCAATGGGAGCTTGAGGGGCGGTGTCAAGAGAGGATTGTTTATGTCCCGGGTGGGGAATGTAGGTTGGAGCGCGGCGGCGGCGGGGCCGGGCCGGGCCGGGCCAGGCCAGGCTTGTGGTAACTCGGGGCAACTTGGGGCGATACGCGCCGGGACCGGGACCGGGACCGGGACCGGGACCGGGACCGGGACC